>CAJNDS010002703.1:0-50000 GCA_905221605.1 Symbiodinium natans | reverse complement strand
GGTGAGCCTGCTGCCGCGATCGTGCAGCTCGTCAGTCAGACAAATGTGGCAGCCCAATTGCCTTGCACTCCATCAAGGGGGCCCTGAGGATGACTTGAGGTTCCTCAATTAAGTTAGGGTTTAGGGTTTAGGGTTTAGGGTTTAGGGTTTAGGGTTTAGGGTTTAGGGTTTAGGGTTTAGGGCTTAGGGCTTAGGGTTTAGGGTTTAGGGTTTAAGGGTTGAGGGGTCTTGGGCTTCCTGGGTCCCTGGGCCGAGGAAGCAGATCCGTTGGAGGCATGCCAGTGACCCGTCGCTGCTGCACGAGCTGAAAACCTACGAGGCTCCTCGCTGCACGTTGAGGCCACTGTAGGGTTCAGGGTTTACGGTTTAGGGTTTAGGGTTTAGGGTCCATGACTTTTTAGGGACGCCAAGCTTCTCTGTGCCAGCTGTGGCGTTTGCCCCTCAGCCTGGCAGATCCATCTGCCCCAAAGGCATACCTAGACCCCACTTGCACAGACTTGCAAAGATGGCTGGCGCTCTCAGGGTTCAGGGGATGTGTCCAACTAAACCTCAAGCCCACAAGAACACCCCAAGTCCCAAACCTTAGTTCCACGCCCCCCTGCACCCAAGCTCGGGGTTAAGGGGGCTTTCAGGGTTGCGGCCCGGAAAGGCTCGGGTCCCACCTGTGAGGTGGAGGCGTGCTTTTACCAGACATGCGCGCAGCGTCTGCGTGCCCGGGGCGCCTACTGCCCTGAGCTGCTGCTTCTGGACAGGAGCTTTGGGGCGCCAGGGTGCTGTCCCCAATTTTTTTGCGAGCCAGCGTCCCCGGCCCAGGTTCACACCCTTGTCACGAAACGCTGCGCCCTAAACCCCTAAACCCTAAACCCTAAACCCTAAACCCTAAACCCTAAACCAGAAACCCTCTCCGGGAGGAGCGAAGAAGGGGCCCTCACGCTGGCCATCTCCAAGCTGAGGGGCAAGGCCTCGAGGCGTCTGGGCGCGAGCTTATGGGTGTTTAGGATTTGGGGTTTGGGGTTTAGGGTTTAGGGTTTAGGGATTAGGGTTTTATGGGTTTAGGGTTCTGGGGTTGAGGAATTTTGGGTGTTTCGGCAGTTCGGGCTTCGGGGTCTGGGGCTTGGAAGTGTGGGGGTTTGGGGTGTTTAGGGCTTTATGCTGCTCTTTCTTCAAGATAGGGGCTTGCTGCCTCCGCCCCAAGAAATTTCGGGGGCTACTTTCCGGTGGGTTCCCGGAACAGGGTGTTTCGAGCTCCTGTTGTGCAAAGAGCCTGAGTGATGAGCGATGAGATATGACAGTGACGCATGTAGGTCATACCTTTTGCGAGCTCTTTCTGTTGAGTTTGCCGAAGCCTAGCCCCAGCATCGAAGGAAGTTGAGTGTCACGGCTACGGGTCAAGCCCTCCAGTGGCTGGCCCGCCTGCATGCAGAGTTCTGGGGAGCCCGCGCAGAGGCACAGATCGCCGAAAAGACTTTGTCCATATCCGTGGTGGTTACCGCAACTAGCGATCCCCTGTCTTTGAGGTCCTGTGAAGGAGGAACCTACGATGCTTCAGGGTGCTCATTTGGACCAAAGCTTGGAAACGTCCCATCGTACCAAACCATGCCTGATGCTGTGGAAACTTCAAGGTGCGTAATATAGAGGTCGGAAGAATTAGTCATCGTATTTCCTTGGGGTCCCTTTTTGATTATATAACAACCCACCAGTATTCTAGTTATTCAGGCCCCTGTATATATACATTATATGCCCATATATATATATATTATATTTATTCATTTTCATTTTGTTTAAAGGGTGCTGTTAAGGGCCCCTGTTAAGGGCCCCTGTGCGCGCAGGAGGCAGTTGCGGCCGGCCTGCATGCTGTCGGCTGCTTCTGGAGCCTGGACCACTGCCGAGACCAGCTGACCAGGCTTCCGCAGGCCCTTGGCTTGTGGTCCCGAAGCCCTGAACCCTAAACCCTAAACCCTAAACCCCAAACCCTAAACCCTAAACCCCAAACCCTAAACCTCATGTTGCCTAGCGTCCTCTGTCTGAACCCCTCAAGAGCATCCCGGTCCTTCCACCCGATGCCCGACACGAGTATGGGCGATACCTGGGTTTGGGTTTAGGGTTTAGGAGGTTTAGGGTTTAGGGGGTTTATGGTTTAGGGTTTAGGGTTTAGGGTTTGGGTGTAGGTTTACCTTGCCCAACATATCAGATCAAGCAGCTGCAAGTGCCGCATCCATCACCGCTTGGGCCCCTTTTTTGTTCAGCACTTTGTCCCCCTTGCCATCCTGACACAGACAGGCTTTCGCCAGCATCACCCAAGATACCTATTCTAATGAAATGGGCTCCTTTTAAAAACCCTAAACCCTAAACCCCAAACCATTTTTCAGGATAATGGGTTTAGGGTTCAGGGTTCTTTGGACCTCCCTGGAATAGGATGCCTTTGGTCAGCGACTGCTCATAGCAGCCGATGCCGTGGACGAGCGCCTCAAGCTGGAGCTGCAGAGCATCTGTCATGGCGACTGCAAAGGCAGGATTGTAGGGTTTAGGGTTTAGGGTTTAGGGTTTAGGGTTCAGGGTTCAGGGTTTAGGGTTTAGGGTTTAGGGTTTAGGGTTTCGGGATCGCAGGTGTGCCCGATGGGGTCGATGAGAGCTGGGAACGCTCGCATTGAAAGAGACGTTGCACTCGGCCTGCCTGTCTCCCTGCAGACCACAACATGCGGCTTGACGACGGCTCCATCGGCATGTTCGACTTTCAGTGGGCTGGCAAAGCATGCATCGGAAAGGACATCGCCTATTGCCTCATCTGTGCCTCAGGCACGCGGGGTGCTTTCATGAGATTCGTATACCAAGAACTTCTTAGACTACAAGTTATAGTATTGCTCTAGTACTATAATTGTATTATGCTAGTATTATTTTAGTTACTATTATAGTATTATTATAGTATTATTATAGCATAATTATGGTGTTATTATCGTATTATTATCGTATGATTATCGTATTATTGTAGTATTATGATACTATGATTAGAGTTTTACTACAGTGCTGTTACACCCTGAGGTCGCCTCTGTTCAGAGGACGAGGCGTTCTACCTGGCCACCTACCACGAGGAGCTGTCACGGCAACTGGCGGCGAGACGGGAGGAGGCCCCAACGCTGCAGCAGGCGGAGGGTCCTTGCGCACTTTGGGATCCCTGAAGTAAGGAACCTTCCTGAAGGTCCCATGAGGAGCCTAAACCCTAAACCTTAAAGCTAGACCCTAAACACCTGCCCGGGCGTTCAATGTGATGCTGAGCCCTAAATCCTAAACCCCTAACCCCTAACCCCTAACCCCTAACCCCCTAAGCCCCAAACCCTAAACCCTAAACCCTAAACCCTAAACCCTAAACCCTAAACCCGCAAACCGCCCATTTTTGGGGGATGTTTCGGGACTGTCTGGGTTCCAGGTCTCCGCTTGCTATCGGCTGGCACTGCTGGACCTGGCCGGGGGAGCATCCAAAAATAGGAGGGCTTCCCTATTCTCTGACATCTTAATTGGAGCGCTGACATTCTGTGAGCGTCAGATTATTGGGTTGGGTTTAGGGTTTAGGGTTTCGGGTTAAGAGTTTAGGGTCCCCCTTGTCGACCCCCTTATATTAAAAGGGGGGACAAGCCCGTCTGCTCTCAGCAGCTTGCCTGCAGGCGCGGTGGATGGCTGGCTGCCCCTATGGCTGGTGGGGCCACGGCCGGGTTCTGAAGCAAGCAGCTGCGGAAGTCTTGCGAGCTCTGGATGGCGGGGAGGCGCAAGGTTTAGGGTTTAGGGTTTAGGGTTTAGGGTTTAGGGTTTAGGGTTTAGGGTTTAGGCCTCCGGTGGCCCACCATGTGCAGGTGCAAAACTATTCCCATGTGCATTCCCTGCGCGGCCATCGCCAGGCCCTGAGCTCCACGGATGACTACCGCGCGGCGCTGAATCGAGAATTCCCACCAG
This sequence comes from Symbiodinium natans, assembly GCA_905221605.1. Lineage (NCBI taxonomy): Eukaryota > Dinophyceae > Suessiales > Symbiodiniaceae > Symbiodinium > Symbiodinium natans. The sequence continues at coordinate 46,055 of CAJNDS010002703.1, read as the reverse complement.
AATTCGCGAGAAAAATCAGCGTGCTTGGGGGGAAACAAGCTACTAAGGACTCAGGGAATGAGGTACCCTATATCATCCCTTAAAGGTTTATAAGGGGCCCTAATTGGTTCACTCATTCAGTTGCAGCGTGATGATGGCAGGTCCTGCTTGGGTTTGCTTTATGGCAGTTGGCCCCTGATGCGAGGAGTCGGATGCGTGCCCCAAAGGCAAGGTTCGCATGATCTATTCTGGTGGGAAGTCCAACCAGAATGGCATGAGCCGCTTGCCATCCACTGGACAAGACCCCAACACCAACATACCTCTAAATACTTTCCAAGCCCTTTTAAGCCCGAGAAAATCCCTGTAAGCCTGATAAACCCTATATTCCCTAATCATCATCTACCTAACCCGTCCTTCCCTGGTACCATAGGCAACGGGCCAGAGGATGAGTCCGGCGCCAGCGCGCACCATGGCTTCGACGACATCGTTTCGGTTGACCACACTTTGGGTAGTTGTTTCGTGTGGTCTTCCAGTTTGTTGTTGCTAGCGACCTGCCCCTGGCCGCGGCCTTGTGTTGAGGGCCGCTGCGGAAAACCATGGCATGCCGGTCGAACTTAAGGGGGGCCCTTGGGGATCAGAGGCCTGTGCACACCTACCACGCCATCCAGAGTCTCTCGGCTGCCTGCATCAGTTTCCGTCCTATCGGCGTGCCGGGTGCAAAAAGGGAAGGCGTTGGAGGGATGCCATGATTGGCCGTCAGCCGAGATACCAAGCTTGCGGGCTCCAAGAAGTACCAGGAGGCCGGTGACTGCCGCAACTGCCGCATCACCACGCATCACGACGCATCATGCTGCAGCCCTAAACCCCAAACCCCAAACCCCAAACCAAACCCTAAACCCTAAACCCGGAACCCTACTGTTGCGCGTGCTTTGACCTGCGATGTGAGGCTGCCAAGAAGGCCCTCTGCGAGGTACCGCCAATCAGACTTAAGTGCCAGGGCGGGAAGATGCCCAAGTGCCCCTTGGCTCAATCGCGAGGCGCCCCCGGGTTCCCTTCTTAAGGCCTGTGAAGGGGCACATTGGGCTCATGGAATCCTGCGCCCCAAAAACATGGGCCGGAAATCCCAAACCCCCAAGCCCCAAGGTGGTTCGGAATATGATGTTCCGAGCGTGTGCAACATCCGCAGTCGATGTTGCGAGGAGCGAGTGCGCTGCTTCGTGTCGCAGTGTGGTGCAATCGCTACCGAGGCTATGATGCCGTGGGGGTCTCAGCAGCCATCTGAGACAAGAACCCTCGGGAGCTGAGCCATGCTCCAACTTTGCCAACTTCTTAGCGGGGAATTCGGGAATTCCGCATCCTTAAGAACTTCCCCTGCAGCCCTCTTTTTTATGGCCCATGACTCCCCCCTTACCCTAAACCCTAAACCCTGAACCCTAAACCCTAAACCCTAAACCCTGAACTGTGACTTGTGGCTCATGGACGCTGTCTGAGGACTGGGTGCCCCCGGCCAGCAGCCTACAAGGGGGTTTCTGCCAACAGGGGTACCCTTTTGGGGGTTCCTATACTAAAGGACTTATACCTTTTTCGGGGTATATGAAGGGTACCCACTATTTGGGGAAATGCTCTTTTTTGTGTGCAAAAAATGATGCCTTTGAGAGAGTTCCGTTCGGCACTTGCGCTCGAGCCTTGTGCCTGTCAACTGAGCCGCCGCCGAAGCCGAAGTTTCGTGTCTGCTCCTTCCTCAACCCGACGCCGCCAAAGCCTACGCAGCACCTTTGCTGAACCTGAGCCCTAGGGTTTAGGGTTTAGGGTTTAGGGTTTAGGGTTTAGGTTTTAGGGTTTAGGGTTGCGTAGCCTTTAACCAGCTGTGGGTTAGTAGCCCACATGATTTCAGACGTAGGTTCGGAGGGATCTGGCCCTTCGTAAGTTTCAGGCGTTGCGGGATGTGTAGCATGCCGGGGCTTAGCCTTTTTGAGTCCAGGAAGTCGGCCCAGCATGGGCGCGTCAACAACGCAATCCTGGAGCTTAACAAGCCCTGAACTTGGGATGTTCCCCTCTGTACTACCAGGCCTTAATACGGATCATAGTACCCCCTATTGCAATCCCTTTTGAGGACGGTAAGATACCAGCCGTGAACACTACACCCTCAGCACCCCTAGACAACGAACCTCTCAGCCAGCGGAGGCCACCCGTCCTCACCTTCCAGATCGCCAAGCAGTCGGTGGGCGGCGTGTGCAAGAAGGAGAACGGCTTAGAGTTTAGGGCCCTGCTCCAGCACATGAAGTTTCTGAAGGCACCTAAATGCGAAACGCCAAGCGCCCACGTGCTCCACGAACCTCTCCGGCATGTTCGGGATCTGTAGAACCCCAGATCCTTGCTTCTTAACACACGGGCCCATCCTAATCTTCGCAGTTGTTGCGACGATCTTCTCCCATTGCTGTGTAGGAGGGAATGAAGGGAGAATATGCGTAGTCGTAATAGCAGTACTACAAGAGAGAATCGTCGTAGCAACGTACAGTAATAGTGCTGATGACAATGTTGAGCCTCCGTTTTACCGGGCTTGTTTTGCTGGGAATCAGGAATTTGAACAGTGGGTCCGGCTGCTATAGAAAGACAAGCTTTCTGGGCGACGTAAGAATGTTTTGAGCGGCGCCGGGGGAGTGGCTCCTTTTACATCACCAGACCGCGTCCACAGGTGAAGAGGGCGCGGCTTTGATTGTAACACTCATAAAGCCTCCAAGCCCTAAACCCTAAACCCTAAACCCTAGACCCTAAACCCTAAACCCTAAACCCTAAACCCTATCCCCTATCCCCTACACCGTCAAGTGCAGCTGTTCCCCCAGCGATGAAGGACCCACCGGAACCGGGGGCTGGCGTGGACGAGGCCTTTCAGGGACGTCTACGTTCGTAGCTTTGGAGGCTAAAGAACCCTAGGCCCTACACTCCTAAACCCTAAACCCTAAACCCTAAACCCTAAACCCTAAACCCTAAACCCTAAACCCTAAACCCTAAACCCTAAACTCCTAAGCCCTAAATGCTTTCCCCTCTGAGATAGCCGTAGAACTGGTGGGCTGCCGTTGGGATGTTACCCCCTTATGCTAACAGGTCCTTAACAGGTATTAGAGTAAGGAACTGTTAGTATAAGGGGGAAGATCCCAAGGTTGACATGTGTTGGGAAAAAAGCACGGAGGCCCCCAAATCGCGCTTTGGCCCAGGATCCACAAGAAGAGCGGGCAGGGTGAGCCGCTCACCGCCGCTCTGTGGGAGAATCCTGAGTCTCCCGGGCAGGGTTCCGTGGACTGCGGCCAAGGAAAAGAAACTCCGCGCAACCGCGCATGCCAGGGGCAAACCTCGAGCGCTGAATGCGTGTGTTTGCAGTGCTCTTGCCGTTACCCACGACAGTGCCTTGTAGAGGCTGGAGTTTGGGGAGTTTTTGGAGCGTTTTGCAGGCTGCAGCAGCTGACCGTGGCCCTGATCCAAGGGACGGCGATGGGAGCCGGGAGCCCCAGAACCGGGTTTAGGGTTTCGACGGTTTCGGGTTTAGGGTTTAGCGGACAGTTTCTCGGCCTTGGCCTCCCAGGAAACTCCTGTGGCGCGGGAGTTTTGTTGGAGTGCCCTGCCTGCCATGCAAGGCCGGTATCGGACTCGTGTGCGCCTGCGACTATGTGATCTCGGTGAAGAGTCCGCCTCCGAGCCAATGCACTGTTGCTGGACTGTCTAGCGGAGCCTTTAGCGTGGCACATCGCAACGAAGGGCTAACGCCCCATGGGCGTTTCCCAAGATAGGCCCCCTTTTTATACACCACCAAAAGCCATCCTCATCCTTGTATTGGACTCCTCTCCCCCCACCTCTCTGAAGTTTCTGGACTCCCTTGGCCCCAGTGGTGGTGTGACTTTTTGGGGAGCTGCTGTCGAGGTGCTTTCTTCACCATGAGCGAAACCAAGCTAGGAGCTGCCCGGCCCCCGGATGTTTGTGGTCTAGGGGTTTAGGGGTTTAGGGTTGTTAGGGGTTTAGGGGTTTAGGGGCTTAGGGGTTTAGGGGTTTAGGGGTTTAGGGTTTTGGGGTTGAGGGCTTATAGGGTTTAGGGTTGAGGGTTTAGGGTTGAGGGTTGAGGGTTTAGGGTTTAGGGTGAGAATCCCGTGAGGTGCCCTCCACCGCTCTACCGTACATCACGAGGCCTGGTGCCCGTGCAACACGGCCCCACAGGCCTCGAAGAGCCGAATTAGAGCCCTCCTGGAGCCACACACCGCGCAGGCGGTGCACTTTCATCAAGAATGTGTCCCGGGGCTCAGCTCAGATGCGCCGAGGGCATTCCGTCGTGTTCGCGGATGCCGGGACAGTTCTCGTCGAGTCCGCATGCGGCAGCTCCGATGTGGGAGCTCAAAGCTTCTCAAAACCCAAGGTATCAGCTGGTCCTTGCCGGTGCCAACCTGTCGGCAGACATAGCTGAGGAGCCTTGAGGGGGGCCTTGACTTGAGGGGGGGGGACCTTGAGTTTTAGGCTGCGGCGGAAATTTTCGGAGAAGCCGTGCTCTGTTTCTCCATGCTTCTTCCCGAGGAGTATGGCTTTGTGGACAAGGTGGTCGACGAAAGCAAGGACCTGGAGGCTCCAAGTGGGACTTTATGCTAAAGCCCCGGCCTGCCCGCGCGCCCCAAAGCAGAGGAGGAACAAGCTGAGCATGTGACGTAAGGCTCATATATTGCTGGGTGTCCCTGTGGGGATACTAGGAGCAGCAAAGACCGTACCGGCCCCTTCAGAAGACCTTAGGAATACATTCAACAAACTCCGAAGTGCCTTATAAATGCACTTCAGGTTGTTGCCACCATGGCTGTGGGGGGCGTTGTTAGGTCTGAGGGTGCAAGGAACGGCCCGCAATCGCCCTGGGCCCTCTAACCCTACTGGCGTTCAATGTGATGCTGGGCCCTGTACCCTAAACCTGAAGCCCTAAAGCCCTAGACCCTAAAACCCTAAAGCCCTAAAACCCGAAAACCCTAAACCCTAAAATCCTAAAACCCTAAAGCCCAAAAACCCTTAACCCTAACACCCAACAACCCTAAAGACCCCTAAAGCCCTATAAGCCCTCAAAAGCACTAAAGTCTCGCGAGGCCGAGTGCCAGGCCGTTTGCGACCGCATGACGCTTTGCGCGCCCGGTGCTGTGGCGGGGTGCCCAGACTGGGGATTTCCCCTTCCCCCCCACGGATCGGTTTAGGGTTTAGGGTTTAGGGTTTAGGGTTTAGGGTTTAGGGCTTAGGGTTTAGGGTTTAGGGTTTCAGCGAGAAGTGCCCCAGCAAACTGCCAGCGGCCCGAAACATCAAGGGTTTATGGGCTTTAGGGGTTTTAGGGGTTTTAGGGTTTAGGGGTTTAAGGGTTTCGATGTAAAGGTTTTGGGGTTTGAGGGTTTCGGATTTAAGGGGGTTGAGGGTGTTGAGGGTGTTGAGGGTGTTGAGGGGGTTGAGGGTGTTGAGGGTGTTGAGGGGTTGAGGGGGTTGAGGGGTTTGAGTTGCTGGTAGCCATCCCCTACCCTAATCCTAGGTAGGATAAGGGGGGACCCTTAAAAGGGAACCCCTTCTTAACCCCTCTTCTGGCTCTCTTAAACAGGGACCTTATTCAGAGGGTCTATGTTCCCAAGGGGCCCCCTAATCCTACCCTAAACCCTAGATCCCAAACCCCCAGAGGGACCTGGAGCTCCTCAAGAGAGTTGCGCCCCCCGAGGCTGCCACCAAAGAAGTGGTCATGAACACGGCGTCGGGCCCAGAGGTCTTGGCGCGCTTAGGGCCTAGGGTTAAGGCTTCGGCTTTAGGGTTTACGGCTTGGGGTTTAAAGCACAAGAACACCCTTAACAAGAGAGCTTACTTCCAGCCCAACCCGTGAATCTACCGTATTATTAGGGTCTTGGAGTACAGATGGCAGTTGCATGTGAATTAGTATCTTGTGTGCGCTTTTAACCAAACCTTGTAAGCGCAATCATATTATTCTCTTCATATTAATGGTAATATTATGTGGGGTCCTTAATGACTTTATTAATGCGCTCATTCGCTCGTTCACTCACTCTATTCATTATTAAGGCGGTAACATGTGTGCGAGAGAGGGGTTATTTTGCTACCTTTATAATTACATGAGCTTCCCTGGTGCTTCCTTAAAGGGGGAACATTAACCTCTTGTACGCACCTGTCAATGAATTGGTGAAGATAGAATCCTTCATGACGTTCTTTCTACCTTCGTTCAACCATTCATTCACTTAATGCATGAGGGTGCTTTTGGTCTTTTAAGGGGCGACTCTGGGGTTCACTGGTTATGACTTTCTTTTCGTCCTGTCATTCGCTTCACCTCCAAGAAACTCCCTTGTCATTAGGAAATACTATTAACCGTACTATCTTTCTATCTTATGAGGAATGAGTGAAGAGAGGGCTTAGGGTTGAGGGTTGAGGGTTGAGGGTTTGGGGTTTGGGGTTGAGGGTTTAGGGTTTAGGGGTTCCTACCAGTTCCGCATAGGGGGGGTTGGGGGGGAGTGAGGGGACGTGGCTTCTGCCCCCCTTTAAATTTGATGAGGCTTCTACCCTAAACCCTGAACCTTCAACCCTGCACCCTAACCGCGAAAAACCCTGGAGGAACTTGCGGTCTATGGCTTGAGGTGCCAGTAGAAAACCGTGCCAGCGCCCACACGCAAAAGCTCCCACAGCCAAGGTAGGGGTGCCCCCATCGTCGTTCATGTCCCGAGCTGCATTGTTGCTGTGCTTTTTTCGGGACTTCCAAAAATGGGCCTACCGGAGGTCTATTCCTGATATCATAAAAGGGCGCATGATTCAAGGTAAACTACTCCTTTGACAGCTGTTTTTTGGAAGATCTGGGCTCTCTTGCGCTTTGAGAGATCAGCCGCTCACCTGCAGGCTGTTTCGTACCCTGTCCCTGCTTGCCTGTTAAAGGGGCCCGAAAACCCTGAACCCCAAATTAGAGGACGGCCCGATGACAGGATGAACTATGTGGCCGGAATCGTGGCGGACATCCGGGCAGGCGGCTTCGGCCCATACCCGGCAGAACTTGAGTAAGGGGCTTGGGACAATTCGGGGTCCGTGTTTGGGGGGGTTCAAAGTTTGGGATGTTGACTTTGTGGCTCCTTTAGAGGGGACACAAGCAGGCCCCTCAATGTGGAAACTCCACAAGAAGCCCTGAGCGGTAAATTTTCTGGGAGTGGTGCAGCCGAAGCCTACCGAAGCAAACCCGAAACCCTAAGCCTGAAACCCGAAACCCTACACCCCAAACCCGAAACCCTAAGCCCTAAACCCTAAATCCTAAGCCCTAAACCCTAAACCTTAAGCCCTAAACCCAAAACCCTAAGCCTTCTAAGCCCTAAACCCTAAACCCCAAACCCGAAACGTCCCGGCAGGCCCGGAGTCAAAGGCTGGGATGCAAGCAGTGCAGTCGGCACCCCTGGCTTCGTGTCAGGCTTTCTCCAAAATGGGGGTTTCCCAAGATAGAGGTACCCCAAATCCTATCATAAGGATTATAGTATTTGGGGGTATATTAGGGGTACCTCTATTTTGGGAAATCTCCAAATCTTGGGGTGGACTTTCGGGTTTCAGGGGTTTAGGGGTTTAGGGGTTTAGGGGTTCAGTGTTTGCTTTAGGTAGGGATTTGAGGGGGTTGCGGGTGGTTTTATCGAGGGTTTGAGGTTTTGGGGTTTAAGTTGCACCACGGCTGCAGAGGTGGAATCAATAAAGTCCTGCACATTCTCACAAGCAAACTTGTCAATGCGGTGCTGCAGCGGAAAGCTGCAAAATCTTTTGTATCAATTATGTACATGGTACATGCTACTGCACATGTAAACGTGCTTACTTCTTGCATATGTATGTGCGCTTCAGGGAACACCGGCACTGACTCTTGTGCTTGCAAGGAACAAGACTCGGCCGAAGTGGGTGCAGCTGGCCCGTGTTTCGCCAGGCTTTCCTGCGTGGCTCTTTCTTCTAGCTGGCTCTTAGTAGGGAATGAGGGAATTCGGGCCCAAAAAACCCTTAAAGGGTATATCTATATATATATATATATGTATATATAGTGCCCTCATTCCCTCATTCCCCCATTCCCTACTAAGAACCCGGGGGGTCTTTCGTTCACTCCCAGCCAGGCCGACACGCCCATCGTGCCGTGAAGTGACCGAACCATGGCAGACTTCACCCCTCGTAGTCTTAGGCGAGTCTCGAAAAGTCCCCCAGCCTGGGCCCAGAACTTGTTCAGAGTTTCTCTGGGTAGCTCGGGCTCCTTGGCCGCGAGAGCCTTCTTCCCACACGGCACGGGAAAACAGCCGCCGGCTCCCTTCCTTTGCGTCCAGCTGACCTTGTTTTTTTTTTCTCTTTCTGCAACGCATCAAGCGGTAGTGTCTACAGCGCCTGCAGCACGGTGCCTGCATGTGTTGAACGCTTGCAAGCTTGTATTTAGTGTTGGGGATGGCGAGCCTGAATTCGAAGTAGAAGCAGCTGGAAGTTATCCAACGACTGCTCCCATCGCTCTCACGCTCCGGCTTTGGAAGGAAGCTGGCCACCAAAGCCGGCCAGGCGCCAGGAGGCATCGAGCACAATCACTTCCTTGCCTTGGATGCTCCATCTTCCTGTGCCCCAGTCTGATCAACTATGCCCCCCACAACAACATCTCAGACGGAAAGTCTTGGCACTGCAAAGATGTTTTTTCCACGTCATGTCTTTTGCTGGGAACTCCGCCAGCTCTGGTTTGGGCTTTTAGCAGCTTTGTGGCTGTCGATCGCATGTACCACGCACGTGCATGACAGTCTACATAGAACCAGAGGAATACATGGGAATGGAGAGGGTCCGTGTGGCCTTGAGAGTTTCGTAGGGTCTCTCGTAGGTTGCAAGTTGCAGACTTGGCGGCTTGCGGCCGTGCTCGATGGCGGTGCCTTCGTGGGCGCGCTGCGCGCGCGCGCCGCTCGCTGGCTGTGCGAGCCGCGGCAGCCGGTGGATCAGCCCTGCAAGGCAGAGGCGCTTGGCATGGTCCCCGAAGGGAGTCTGAGCCAACAAAGCTGCGGGAAGTGGGGTCAGCTGCGAGCGGCGAGGCATACTGAGCTGGACCTGCTGTCTGAGCTGCTCCGCGACCGGACACGGAGCGAGGAGGCGAAGAAGAGCCTGAAGCAGGAGATCCAGCGGCAGCAGGCAGAGCTGGACCTGGCGCATGAAGAGCTGGCGCTGGCGCAAAGCCAGTTGCGGGAGGAGCGCGAGGCCGCCTCCGAGCTGCGAGCAGAGCTGAAGAAGCGGGATGCCACGATCGAGAAGACTTTGGTGCGGGAGCAGCAGACCCAGGCACGGCACGACGAGCTGGTGCTGTTGCGGGAGCTGCTGAGGGATCGACTGGAGGCTGGAGCTAGAGAGGAACAGCTCAGGCGGCTGCAGAGGCAGCCAGAGCCCAGCTCAAAGAGGTGGAAAATTTAATTCATGGTCAAGAATTACGTCACCGAGGTGAACCGCAGAAAAGAAAAAGTTTCTGCGGTTCACCTCGGTAACGTAATTCTTGACCATGAAGTCCTTTAGATTTTCCACCTCTTTGAGCTGTGGAGAAATGGAGTTTCGAACTGGTCGAGGAGGTTGGAAAGCTTTGCCCGGATCTGGCTCTTCTCTTCAAGGAGCAGCTTGCAGAGCCAACTCCCTCGCAGCCCTCACTGCCGGGCGCGACGGATTTGGCGGGACATCGTGCAAACGGGGATCGGAAAGAGCCCCAGCAACCCCACTGGCCCCTTGCGGCCGACCATGATCGTTTCAAGTGATGTGTTTCAAGCCGATTCAATAAACTCAAGCCCCCTTCAAGCCCCCTTCTTCCAATTTCTGGCTGCGGCTTGCTGTCGAAGAGTGGCGGCGAGATGCAGCCAGGCCATGATTTTCAAGCACAGGGGCGCAATATGCAACATGGCGCAGGCTTTGCGTAGAAAAAGGTGCCGTGCAGGGTCTCGCATTGTGGCACTTGCTGCGCTGCCTCCGCTTCCTGTGCTTGATGATGCTTGATGTGCCTGATGTACTGCAACGCATCTCATCTGCAGATCTGCAGGCGGCTTTCTTGTGCAGCCTCGCAAGCTTGCCAGCAACGGAACGTGGAGGCCTGCTCATCTTCCATGCTACACTTGATTACACTTGTAGTTGCATTGTCGTCCGGATATGTCCGGATCTGCATCGGATGTGCGGCTAGCTGCGAGGTCGGCAGTTTCGGTAAGCTTTGGCAGTGCTGTTTTGTGGGGGGATGGTCGAAGTAGGCTCAGGGATCGAGGACGTGCTGGCTGTGAGATTCTGGTGACACTTCAACTACAGGCCCTGCAGGCCCTTTTCAGCCTGTTCTTCAGAAGCCTCAAATCATGGGTGTCGATGCTGTGGATGGTGAGTAACTGCACTCTGCAAACACTGCAAGTCCTGCAACGATAACATCCGACAGCTTAGCTGGTTGGAGGCTGCTGCCGCCGACTGCTTGCAAAGCGACGGGGAGGTGTGTCCCTCAGAGCCCAGAGCTCATCACTTCTTCAGATCGGGTAGGCAGATCCACCATCCTGTCCCCAAGTGTGTGTGCACTAGGACATCTGACTCACCATGCGACAACACCTCAACGGGAGAGTCTTGATGCAGTGCAGAGATGCTTTTTCACGTCAAGTCTTCTGCCGGGAACTCCGCCAGCTCTGGTTTGAGCTTTTAGCAGCTTTGTGGCTGTCGATCGCATGTACCACGCACGTGCATGACGGTGTACATAGAACCAGAGGAATACATGGGAATGGAGAGGGTCCGTGTGGCCTTGAGAGTTTCGTAGGGTCTCTCGTAGGTTGCAAGTTGCGGACTTGGCGGCTTGCGGCCGTGCTCGATGGCGGTGCCTTCGTGGGCGCGCTGCACGCGCGCCGCTCGCTGGCTGTGCGAGCCGCGGCAGGCAGTGGATCAGCCCTGCAAGGCAGAGGCGCTTGGCATGGTCCCCGAAGGGGAGTCTGAGCCAACGAAGCTGCGGGAAGTGGGGCCGCCATCGAAACATGCAGCATACGGAGGCACGTCGGAGGAGCTTCGAGCGGCTCGGCATACTGAGTTGGACCTGCTGTCTGAGCTCCTCCGCGACCGGACGCAGAGTGAGGAGGCGAAGAAGAGCCTGAAGCAGGAGATCCAGCGGCAGCAGGCAGAGCTGGACCTGGCGCATGAAGAGCTGGCGCTGGCGCAAAGCCAGTTGCGGGGAGGAGCGCGAGGCCGCCTCCGAGCTGTGAGCAGAGCTGAAGAAGCGGGATGCCACGATCGAGAAGACTTTGGTGCGGGAGCAGCAGACCCAGGCACGGCACGACGAGCTGGTGCTGTTGCGGGAGCTGCTGAGGGATCGACTGGAGGCTGGAGCTAGAGAGGAACAGCTCAGCCGGGAGATGGCGGCCCTGCGTGCCGATGTGGAGGCGGCGCAGGGGCAGCTGCGCGAGGAGCGGGCGGCCGCGGAGGCGGCTGCAGAGGCAGCCAGAGCCCAGCTCAAAGAGGTGGAAAATTTAATTCATGGTCAAGAATTACGTCACCGAGGTGAACCGCAGAAAAGAAAAAGTTTCTGCGGTTCACCTCGGTGACGTAATTCTTGACCATGAAGTCCTTTAGATTTTCCACCTCTTTGAGCTGTGGAGAAATGGAGTTTCGAACTGGTCGAGGAGGTTGGAAAGCTTTGCCCGGATCTGGCTCTTCTCTTCAAGGAGCAGCTTGCAGAGCCAACTCCCTCGCAGCCCTCACTGCCGGGCGCGACGGATTTGGCGGGACAATCGTGCAAACGGGGATCGGAAAGAGCCCCAGCAACCCCACTGGCCCCTTGCGGCCGACCATGATCGTTTCAAGTGATGTGTTTCAAGCCGATTCAATAAATTCAAGTCACCTTCTTCCAATTTCTGGCTGCGGCTTGCTGTCGAAGAGTGGCGGCGAGATGCAGCCAGGCCATGATTTTCAAGCACAGGGGCGCAATATGCAACATGGCGCAGGCTTTGCGCAGAAAAAGGTGCCGTGCAGGGTCTCGCATTATGGCACTTGCTGCGCTGCCTCCGCTTCCTGTGCTTGATGATGCTTGATGTGCCTGATGTACTGCAACGCATCTCATCTGCAGATCTGCAGGCGGCTTTCTTGTGCAGCCTCGCAAGCTTGCCAGCAACGGAACGCGGAGGCCTGCTCATCTTCCATGCTACACTTGATGACACTTGTAGTTACATTGTCGTCCGGATATTTCCGGATCTGCATCGGATGTGCGGCTAGCTGCGAGGTCGGCAGTTTCGGTAAGCTTTGGCAGTGCTGTTTTGTGGGGGGATGGTCGAAGTAGGCTCAGGGATCGAGGACGTGCTGGCTGTGAGGTTTCTGGTGACACTTCAACTACAGGCCCTGTGCTTCAGAAGCCTCAAATCACGGGTGTGGATGCTGTCGATGGTGAGTAACTGCACTCTGCAAACACTGCAAGTCCAGCAACGACAACATCCGACAACTTAGCTGGTTGGAGGCTGCTGCCGCCGACTGCTTGCAAAGCGACGGGGAGGTGTGTCCCTCAGAGCCCAGAGCCCAGAGCTCATCACTTCAGGAGATCGGGTAGGCAGATCCACCAACCTGTCCCCAAGTGTCTGCACTAGGACATCTGACTCACCATTTGACAACACCTCAACGGGAGAGTCTTGATGCAGTGCAGAGATGCTTTTTCACGTCATGTCTTTTGCCGGGAACTCCGCCAGCTCCGCCCTCGGCTTTTAGCAGCTTTACGGCTGTCGATCGCATGTACCACGCACGTGCATGACAGTCTACATAGAACCAGAGGAATACATGGGAATGGAGAGGGTCCGTGTGGCCTTGAGAGTTTCGTAGGGTCTCTCGTAGGTTGCAAGTTGCAGACTTGGCGGCTTGCGGCCGTGCTCGATGGCGGTGCCTTCGTGGGCGCGCTGCGCTCGCGCCGCTCGCTGGCTGTGCGAGCCGCGGCAGGCAGTGGATCAGCCCTGCAAGGCAGAGGCGCTTGGCATGGTCCCCGAAGGGGAGTCTGAGCCAACGAAGCTGCGGGAAGTGGGGCCGCCATCGAAACAGGCAGCATACGGAGGCACGTCGGAGGAGCTGCGAGCGGCGCGGCATACTGAGCTGGACCTGCTGTCTGAGCTGCTCCGCGACCGGACGCAGAGTGAGGAGGCGAAGAAGAGCCTGAAGCAGGAGATCCAGCGGCAGCAGGCAGAGCTGGACCTGGTGCATGAAGAGCTGGCGCTGGCGCAAAGCCAGCTGCGGGAGGAGCGCGAGGCCGCCTCCGAGCTGCGAGCAGAGCTGAAGAAGCGGGATGCCACGATCGAGAAGACGATGGTGTGGGAGCAGCAGACCCAGGCACGGCACGACGAGCTGGTGCTGTTGCGGGAGCTGCTGAGGGATCGACTGGAGGCTGGAGCTAGAGAGGAACAGCTCAGCCGGGAGATGGCGGCCCTGCGTGCCGATGTGGAGGCGGCGCAGGGGCAGCTGCGCGAGGAGCGGGCGGCCGCGGAGGCGGCTGCAGAGGCAGCGAGAGCCCAGCTCAAAGAGTTGGAAAATCTAAATGAATTTATGGTCCAGAATTACGTTACTGAGGTGAACCGAAGAAAAGAAGTCGAGAGATGGAGTTTGGAACTGGTTGAGGAGGTTGGAAAGCTTTGCCCGGATCTGGCTCTTCTCTTCAAGGAGCAGCTTGCAGAGCCAACTCCCTCGCAGCCCTCACTGCCGGGCGCGACGGATTTGGCGGGACAAGCGTGCAAACGGGGATCGGAAAGAGCCCCAGCAACCCCACTGGCCCCTTACGGCCGACCATGATCGTTTCAAGTGATGTGTTTCAAGCCGATTCAATACATTCAAGTCACCTTCTTCCAATTTCTGGCTGCGGCTTGCTGTCGAAGAGTGGCGGCGAGATGCAGCCAGGCCATGGTTTTCTAGCACAAGGGCCCAATACGCAACACGGCGCAGGCTTTGCGCAGAAACAGGTGCCGTGCTGGGTCTCGCGTTGCGGCACTTGCTGCGCTTCCTCCGCTTCCTGTGCTTGATGATGCTTGATGTGCCTGATGTACTGCACTGCATCGCATCTGCAGATCTGCAGGCGGCTTTCTTGTGCAGCCTCGCCAGCCTGCCAGCAACGGAACGTGGAGGCCTGCTCATCTTCCATGCTACACTTGATTACACTTGTAGTTACATTGTCGTCCGGATATGTCCGGATCTGCATCGGATGTGCGGCTAGCTGCGAGGTCGGCAGTTTCGGTAAGCTTTGGCAGTGCTGTTTTGTGGGGGGATGGTCGAAGTAGGCTCAGGGATCGAGGACGTGCGGGCTGTGAGATTCTGGTGACACTTCAATTACAGGCCCTGCAGGCCCTATAAGCCTGTTCGAAGCCTCAAATCACGGGTGATGCTGTCGATGGTGAGCAACTGCACACTGCAAACACTGCAAGTCCTGCAACGATAACATCCGACAACTTAGCTGGTTGGAGGCTGCTTCCGCAGACTGCGTGCAAAGCGACGGGGAGGTGTGTCCCTCAGAGCCCAGAGCTCATCACTTCAGCAGATCGGGTAGGCAGATCCACCATCCTGTCCCCAAGTGTGTGCAGCAGAACATCTGACTCACCATTTGACAACACCTCAACGGGAGAGTCTTGATGCAGGATGCAGTGCAGAGATGCTTTTTCACGTCATGTCTTCTGCCGGGAACTCCGCCAGCTCCGCCCTTGGCTTTTAGCAGCTTTGTGGCTGTCGATCGCATGTACCACGCACGTGCATGACGGTGTCATACATGGGAATGGAGAGGGTCCGTGTGGCCTTGAGAGTTTCGTAGGGTCTCTCGTAGGTTGCACGATGGCGGTGCCTTCGTGGGCGCGCTGCGCGCGCGCCGCTCGCTGGCTGTGCGAGCCGCGGCAGGCAGTGGATCAGCCCTGCAAGGCAGAAGCGCTTGGCATGGTCCCCGAAGGGGAATCTGAGCCAACGAAGCTGCGGGAAGTGGGGCCGCCGTCGAAACATGCGGCATACGGAGGCACGTCGGAGGAGCTGCGAGCGGCGCGGCATACTGAGCTGGACCTGCTGTCTGAGCTGCTCCGCGACCGGACGCAGAGTGAGGAGGCGAAGAAGAGCCTGAAGCAGGAGATCCAGCGGCAGCAGGCAGAGCTGGACCTGGCGCATGAAGAGCTGGCGCTGGCGCAAAGCCAGCTGCGGGAGGAGCGCGAGGCCGCCTCCGAGCTGCGAGCAGAGCTGAAGAAGCGGGATGCCACGATCGAGAAGACGATGGTGCGGGAGCAGCAGACCCAGGCACGGCACGACGAGCTGGTGCTGTTGCGGGAGCTGCTGAGGGATCGACTGGAGGCTGGAGCTAGAGAGGAACAGCTCAGCCGGGAGATGGCGGCCCTGCGTGCCGATGTGGAGGCGGCGCAGGGGCAGCTGCGCGAGGAGCGGGCGGCCGCGGAGGCGGCTGCAGAGGCAGCCAGAGCCCAGCTCAAAGAGTTGGAAAATCTAAATGAATTTATGGTCCAGAATTACGTTACTGAGGTGACCCGAAGAAAAGAAGTCGAGAGATGGAGTTTGGAACTGGTTGAGGAGGTTGGAAAGCTTTGCCCGGATCTGGCTCTTCTCTTCAAGGAGCAGCTTGCAGAGCCAACTCCCTCGCAGCCCTCACTGCCGGGCGCGACGGCTTTGGCGGGACAAGCGTGCAAACGGGGATCGGAAAGAGCCCCAGCAACCCCACTGGCCCCTTGCGGCCGACCATGATCGTTTCAAGTGATGTGTTTCAAGCCGATTCAATAAATTCAAGTCCCCTTCTTCCAATTTCTGGCTGCGGCTTGCTGTCGAAGAGTGGCGGCGAGATGCAGCCAGTCTATGATTTTCAAGCACAGGGGCCCAATATGCAACATGGCGCAGGCTTTGCGCAGAAACAGGTGCCGTGCTGGGTCTCGCATTGTGGCACTTGCTGCGCTGCCTCCGCTTCCTGTGCTTGATGATGCTTGATGTGCCTGATGTACTGCACTGCGTCGCATCTGCAGATCTGCAGGCGGCTTTCTTGTGCAGCCTCGCCAGCCTGCCAGCAACGGAACGTGGAGGCCTGCTCATCTTCCATGCTACACTTGTAGTTACATTGTCGTCTGGATATGTCCGCATCTGCATCGGATGTGTGGCTAGCTTCGAGGTCGGCAGTTTCGGTAAGCTTTGGCAGTGCTGTTTTGTGGGGGGATGGTCGAAGTAGGCTCAGGGATCGAGGACGTGCGGGCTGTGAGATTCTGGTGACACTTCAATTACAGGCCCTGCAGGCCCTATAAGCCTGTTCTTCAGAAGCCTCAAATCACGGGTGTGGATGCTGTCGATGGTGAGTAACTGCACTCTGCAAACACTGCAAGTCCTGCAACGATAACATCCGACAACTTAGCTGGTTGGAGGCTGCTGCCGCCGACTGCTTGCAAAGCGACGGGGAGGTGTGTCCCTCAGAGCCCAGAGCTCATCACTTCAGGAGATCGGGTAGGCAGATCCACCATCCTGTCCCCAAGTGTCTGCACTAGGACATCTGACTCACCATTTGACAACACCTCAACGGGAGAGTCTTGATGCAGTGCAGAGATGCTTTTTCACGTCATGTCTTCTGCCGGGAACTCCGCCAGCTCCGCCCTCGGCTTTTAGCAGCTTTACGGCTGTCGATCGCATGTACCACGCACGTGCATGACAGTCTACATAGAACCAGAGGAATACATGGGAATGGAGAGGGTCCGTGTACCCCTGAGAGTTTCGTAGGGTCTCTCGTAGGTTGCAAGTTGCAGACTTGGCGGCTTGCGGCCGTGCTCGATGGCGGTGCCTTCGTGGGCGCGCTGCGCGCGCGCCGCTCGCTGGCTGTGCGAGCCGCGGCAGGCAGTGGATCAGCCCTGCAAGGCAGAGGCGCTTGGCATGGTCCCCGAGGGGGAGTCTGAGCCAACGAAGCTGCGGGAAGTGGGCCCGCCGTCGAAACATGCGGCATACGGAGGCACGTCGGAGGAGCTGCGAGCGGCGCGGCATACTGAGCTGGACCTGCTGTCTGAGCTGCTCCGCGACCGGACGCAGAGTGAGGAGGCGAAGAAGAGCCTGAAGCAGGAGATCCAGCGGCAGCAGGCAGAGCTGGACCTGGCGCATGAAGAGCTGGCGCTGGCGCAAAGCCAGCTGCGGGAGGAGCGCGAGGCCGCCTCCGAGCTGCGAGCAGAGCTGAAGAAGCGGGATGCCACGATCGAGAAGACTTTGGTGCGGGAGCAGCAGACCCAGGCACGGCACGACGAGCTGGTGCTGTTGCGGGAGCTGCTGAGGGATCGACTGGAGGCTGGAGCTAAAGAGGAACAGCTCAGCCGGGAGATGGCGGCCCTGCGTGCCGACGTGGAGGCGGCGCAGGGGCAGCTGCGCGAGGAGCGGGCGGCCGCGGAGGCGGCTGCAGAGGCAGCCAGAGCCCAGCTCAAAGAGGTGGAAAATTTGAATGACTTCATGGTCAAGAATTACGTCACCGAGGTGAACCGAAGAAAGGAAGTCGAGAGATGGAGTTTGGAACTGGTTGAGGAGGTTGGAAAGCTTTGCCCGGATGTGGCTCTTCTCTTCAAGGAGCAACTTGCAGAGCCAACTCCCTCGCAGCCCTCACTGCCGGGTGCGACGGCTTTGGCGGGACAAGCGTGCAAACGGGGATCGGAAAGAGCCCCAGCAACCCCACTGGCCCCTTGCGGCCGACTATGATCGTTTCAAGTGATGTGTTTCAAGCCGATTCAATAAATTCAAGTCCCCTTCTTCCAATTTCTGGCTGCGGCTTGCTGTCGAAGAGTGGCGGCGAGATGCAGCCAGGCCATGGTTTTCAAGCACAGGGGCCCAATATGCAACATGGCGCAGGCTTTGCGCAGAAACAGGTGCCGTGCTGGGTCTCGCGTTGCGGCACTTGCTGCGCTGCCTCCGCTTCCTGTGCTTGATGATGCTTGATGTGCCTGATGTACTGCACTGCATCTCATCTGCAGATCTGCAGGCGGCTTTCTTGTGCAGCCTCGCCAGCCTGCCAGCAACGGAACGTGGAGGCCTGCTCATCTTCCACGCTACACTTGTAGTTACATTGTCGTTCGGATATGTCCGGATCTGCATCGGATGTGTGGCTAGCTTCGAGGTCGGCAGTTTTGTTATGCTTTGGGGCAGTGCTGTTTTGTGGGGGGATGGTCGGAGGCTCAGGGATCGAGGACGTGCGGGCTGTGAGGTTTCTGGTGGCACTTCAACTACAGGCCCTGCAGGCCCTATAAGCCTGTTCTTCAGAAGCCTCAAATCACGGGTGTCGATGCTGTCGATGGTGAGTATCTGCACACTGCAAACACTGCAAGTCCTGCAACGATAACATCCGACAACTTAGCCGGTTGGAGGCTGCTGCCGCCGACTGCTTGCAAAGCGACGGGGAGGTGTGTCCCTCAGAGCCCAGAGCTCATCACTTCAGCAGATCGGGTAGGCAGATCCACCATCCTGTCCCCAAGTGTGTGCACAAGGACATCTGACTCACCATTTGACAACACCTCAACGGGAGAGTCTTGATGCAGTGCAGAGATGCTTTTTCGCGTCATGTCTTCTGCCGGGAACTCCGCCAGCTCCGCCCTCGGCTTTTAGCAGCTTTACGGCTGTCGATCGCATGTACCATGCACGTGCATGACAGTCTACATAGAACCAGAGGAATACATGGGAATGGAGAGGGTCCGTGTGGCCTTGAGAGTTTCGTAGGGTCTTTCGAAGGTTGCAGGTTGCGGACTTGGCGGCTTGC
The DNA here is from genome assembly GCA_905221605.1 of Symbiodinium natans. Classification (NCBI taxonomy): domain Eukaryota; class Dinophyceae; order Suessiales; family Symbiodiniaceae; genus Symbiodinium; species Symbiodinium natans. The sequence continues at coordinate 27,355 of CAJNDS010002703.1, read as the reverse complement.
GGCCGTGCTCGATGGCGGTGCCTTCGTGGGCGCGCTGCGCGCGCGCCGCTCGCTGGCTGTGCGAGCCGCGGCAGGCAGTGGATCAGCCCTGCAAGGCAGAGGCGCTTGGCATGGTCCCCGAAGGGGAGTCTGAGCCAACGAAGCTGCGGGAAGTGGGGCCGCCATCGAAACATGCGGCATATGGAAGCACGTCGGAGGAGCTTCGAGCGGCGCGGCATACTGAGCTGGACCTGCTGTCTGAGCTCCTCCGCGACCGGACGCAGAGCGAGGAGGCGAAGAAGAGCCTGAAGCAGGAGATCCAGCGGCAGCAGGCAGAGCTGGACCTGGCGCATGAAGAGCTGGCGCTGGCGCAAAGCCAGCTGCGGGAGGAGCGCGAGGCCGCCTCCGAGCTGCGAGCAGAGCTGAAGAAGCGGGATGCCACGATCGAGAAGACTTTGGTGCGGGAGCAGCAGACCCAGGCACGGCACGACGAGCTGGTGCTGTTGCGGGAGCTGCTGAGGGATCGACTGGAGGCTGGAGCCAGAGAGGAACAGCTTAGCCGGGAGATGGCGGCCCTGCGTGCCGACGTGGAGGCGGCGCAGGGGCAGCTGCGCGAGGAGCGGGCGGCCGCGGAGGCGGCTGCAGAGGCAGCGAGAGCCCAGCTCAAAGAGTTGGAAAATCTAAATGAATTTATGGTCCAGAATTACGTTACTGAGGTGAACCGAAGAAAAGAAGTCGAGAGATGGAGTTTGGAACTGGTTGAGGAGGTTGGAAAGCTTTGCCCGGATCTGGCTCTTCTCTTCAAGGAGCAACTTGCAGGGCCAACTCCCTCGCAGCCCTCACTGCCGGGCGCGACGGCTTTGGCGGGACAAGCGTGCAAACGGGGATCGGAAAGAGCCCCAGCAACCCCAGCCCCTTGCGGCCGACTATGATCGTTTCAAGTGATGTGTTTCAAGCCGATTCAATAAATTCAAGTCCCCTTCTTCCAATTTCTGGCTGCGGCTTGCTGTCGAAGAGTGGCGGCGAGATGCAGCCAGGCCATGGTTTTCAAGCACAAGGGCCCAATACGCAACACGGCGCAGGCTTTGCGCGGCGAGAAATGGGTGCTGTGCTGGGTCTCGCGTTGCGGCACTTGCTGTTGTTGTGCCTGATGTACTGCACTGCATCTCATCTGCAGATCTGCAGGCGGCTTTCTTGTGCAGCCTCGCCAGCATGCCAGCAACGGAACGTGGAGGCCTGCTCATCTTCCACGCTACACTTGTAGATACATTGTCGTTCGGATATGTCCGGATCTGCATCGGATGTGTGGCTAGCTTCGAGGTCGGCAGTTTTGTTATGCTTTGGGGCAGTGCTGTTTTGTGGGGGGATGGTCGGAGGCTCAGGGATCGAGGACGTGCGGGCTGTGTGCAGGCCCTACAAGCCCTGTTCTTCAGAAGCCTCAATCGCGGTCCCGCAACACATCCGACAGCTTAGCTGGTTGGAGGCTGCAGCAAGGCGACTACTTGCAAAGCGATGGGGAGGTGTGTCCCTCAGAGCCAAGAACTCACCACTTCAGCAGATCGGGTAGGCGCATCCACCATCCTGTCCCCGGTGTGTGCACTGGAATCTCTAGAACATCTGGCCCCTGCAAATCCTGCAAGCTGTTACCTTCCGAGATAGATGCTGACGGCATCGCTGCGCTCCCTGCTTGGTTGGGCATCTGCAAAGCGTCCGGGATACATGCCCCTCAAGGTCGAGGACAATCATCTGCCTAGGCTTTGGCACACTTTGGCCATGGTTGCCGAGACTTCAAGGAGCACCACGAGCACGAGCATCATGAGCATCAGCTGCGGCCGTGTCTGGAGCCACCCCCTCAGCGAGCATCACGAGTAGCCCTTCATGGAGTCGGCGCCGCCGGCATGAGCATCGGCTTCGAAGTTCCTTCCAGGAGTCGCAGCCCCCCAACGCGAGCATCAGGAGCATCAGCTGCGGAGGCCCTTTATGGAGGCAGCGCCCCCGGCGAGCATCAGAGGCCCTTCAAGCAGTCGCACCCCCCAAGCAGCATCACGAGCAGAGTTTTTAGGCATGTATTAATATATTCATATATAATATATACTATACATATGTAATACATTAATTTTCGAATAGAGATGAGATTTTGTTGCTCTTCATGGGTGCCGTCGTTTTGGCATGTTCTCGCCGCCACTGCCCGGCTCCAAAGAGCTCAAAGAGCTGGAGGCCACGGGAGTTGTAGAAATCTTTGGCACCCTGGAGGGCACGGGCAGGCAAGGCGCTGTGCTGTTAAATTAGTTTTCATTCCTTCGTTATGAGTATCGATTAACATATATATGTATATATATATATATATACTCGTATATATATATATATATGCAGAGCACAGAGAGGCTATGACTTCTCGGGTTGTGTCCCCTGGCAGGACGGCGATGGTGAGCTTGCTCTCTCCTGCAAATCCGTTCACCTCAGGGCGTGTGTACGACTTCGGCCAGATTCAGGGCTCACCGCCGGCATCTCCTTACCCAACTCCCGTGGGGCCTGTGCTGACGCAGGCTTCGCTGGGTGCCCATGTCCATCCACACCCCCTCACTCCTGTCGCAGTGACTGTACCGACTGTACCGCACACGGCCATCGGCCACACGGTGTACTCGCCGGTCATTACCCATCGCACGGTGTACACTTCGGGAGCCGCCATGCCGGTGGCACATCCGATGGCACATCCGGTGGCACATGCGGTTGCACTGCGTAGCCCGAGGCTCAGACGAGATGCAGAGTTCCTGAGACTCAGGTGCAATAGTTGATATATATATATATATACACATACAATTATGTATGTATGTATGTATGTATGTATGTATGTATGTATGTATGTATGTATGTATGTATGTATGTATGTATGTATGTATGTATGTATGTATGTATATATAGAGAAAGCTTTATAATATGTATGATAACATATCATAACATATCAGAATATTTACCAATGCATCAGAGGGCCGAGACTCCCAGGCCCCGTGGTGAGCCCCATGCCGAGCCCGGTAGTCAGCTACCGCGCCGTCGCACCCCATCCGGCTGGGGCCCCAAAGGGCTTCAATAAAACAGGAAAGGGTTTAGGGTTTAGGGTTGAGGGTTTGGGGTTGAGGGTTTTGGGTTTAGGGTTTAGGGTTTTTGTCGACAAAACCCGCTTCTGAAATTGCTGAGGGGCTTAGGATGCTCGAGGCATGTTAGGGGCTGGGGGATATTGTCAGAACAGGAGTCCGCGAGTACATCCTCAAAATACTGCACTCCTTTGTATTGGGACGCCCATGCCCCCCCCTCCCCCCACCCCCCCCCCCCCCCCCCCCCTTCACCCCCCCCCCCTCCAAAAAAAAAAAAAACGTACAAAGGGTACCCCCCCCCCCCTTTCCTCCCCCAGATGGGAAACCCGGTAAGGAGGCTCTTTGGGAGCTTCGGCTTTTGCTTCTCATGGAAGAGAAATCACGCGCTCGGTGCAAACCGATCGTATCATCATGGAACGGCAGTTGCTCCCCAAGGCAAGAAAGCTTCCCACACAACCTTGTGGCCTTTCCCCAGAAATCCTGGTTCTTGCTCAGTTGGCTTCCCAAAGACTCGAAAGGCAAACATCATCATACTCGCACCGTTATCACCGCACCTTTGAAGTTGGAAAGTCATGAAAGGTCCAACAACAAGAAACCCATGCATTTGGTACCAACCATGCGCCCGTTATCTGTTGCTATCCAGTACAAAAAAAGGGGGCCACAGGTACGAACCTTTTTCGTCCAAGAAGTCTAACTTGCTGAATCTGATGTCTCTGCCCTCACGCTTTTGGAATCGCTATGCTATGGTGGGACTTTCCTTCATTCTGAAATCTACTGAGTGGACTGTATCCTGGCATTCATGCATGGGCGCAATGCCCAAGAGCCACAATAACTTTGGTGCTTTTACAAACGGTCAAGTGCTGAGGGTCCTGTGGTCTGGCCGCTGACTTCCTCGTAATCAAGGATGAAAGGATGTCTGAGAGACGATGGTAGTGACGGTGAGGAAGTAATTGCATCGCTCATAACGAGTTTTGCCACCTTATAGGACCTTTCCAAACCTTACAGCCGCCAAGGACTAATTATTTTGAAAGGTGAACGCAGTGACCGCAACATAATCATTCCGGTGGCCACAACAGTACTTGCAATCATCCCGGCTTGACATGTGAATTCGACGATGGTCACATCCCGGTGACTATAACAGATTGTACTTTGCTCATCCATTCGCATATTACATATATATATATATATTTGTGTATACCTACTTCCCACTGACCTGCAGATTTTTAACGAAGAAGTTTTCTTACGTGGAGCATATAAGCAAGACTTGAACTAGTCGAGCACCGGTAATGGAGGACAGCTAATGGGACACCCGCCTCACAGGCCGACAAGCCAACATTCGATTCATCTACATGTTGAATCTCCCAAGGCGATATAGGAGTGCAACTGTCTGACTTACACTGCTGCCACCACTACACAAACTACCACTACTACCACTACTACCACTACTACCACTACTACCACGACTTCCACTACTACCACTGCTACCATTGCTACCACTACTACCACTACACCACTACTACCACTACTACCACTACTACCACTGCTACAACTACTACCACTACTACCACTACTACCACTACTACCACTACTACCACTACTACCACTACTACCACTACTACCACTACTACCACTACTACCACTACTACCACTACTACCACTACTACCACTACTACCACCACTACTACTACGACTACGACGACGATTACTACTGTTGCTACTGCTACTGCAACAGCAACTGCTACTGCTACTGTCGCTAATGTCACTACGACGACGATTACTGCTGCCTACTCTCGCTCCCACTCGTACTCCCAGTCAAACCTACCCCAACCCCTACCCTCCTACTTCTACGTTTGCGCCGAATGCTCCTACTCCAACTCCGACGACAACTACCCGTAGTAGTGCCACCGCCTCTGTCCTTGCCGCTGAGTTGCGAAGGCTCAGCCAGACATTCCCGCCTTGTAGCGTCTCCTTGCGGCGTCCTTGAGGGGCCATGTGTGAAGGATGTGGCTGCAACCGGCCTGCGAAGGTCACGGCGGTAGTTGGGGCGCTACTCTTGCCACTTGGAGTCGCCCTGTACATCGGGGCCGTTGTTGTGGCCTGGAGCAGAGATGGGCAACAGATGGTCGTGGACGGAAAGACCCACTTCACTGTAACTGTAAGGGGTGATTTGGACCATGACGATGCCAAGTTCGTATTCTACTCAGATGTTCCGGAAGACTGCCAGCAGCGTGCCGACTCGATTATCATCCGCCAGACCTATACCAGGGAATTGTTCAGTGTGGATTCCGACTGCTCCTTGGCGCTCAGGGATGGATATGGCTGGAAGGGCCAGAACCTGGTGGCACTGGGCACATTCACCCCAGGCGGACGTACATATGGTGATTTTCAGGTCAGCACCTCATATCCAACCTGGGTGATTGGCGTGGGGGATTCCACGAAGCCATTTAACCCTGCGCAGGAGCGTACAATCGTTGGTCTGGTTATGAGCAGCTTCTTGCTGGGCATCTGCGGTTCCATCGCGCTCTTCATCAGCTTGTGCCTCATGTGCTGCTGCTACCAGCCGGCGAAGGTAGATGTTAGGGAGGCGCTACTGGATCAATCTCTGCAGGTGGTACAGGCCCCAGTTGCTGTGAGCAGCGCCCACCTTGGCTGAAGCTGTAGATCCGTAAAGTCGAGCCATGTACAGATGCTGACTTTTCATGTCCGGCTCTTCACTCTTGAAAATTCTAGCCAGCGAACTGGTCCCAGTGCTCTGCAAAGGAAGCTGCACGTTCCGATTCCTCGGACTGTAGCACTGAAGCACTTCATGATTCCATGGGTCTCGTCGCAGCAAACCCGGTGCACATGTTGCTGGGCAGGTTGCTCTTTGAAGCCCGAGGTGTGAGGCGTGTGCGACAAGCAGGGTTCAGCCCAGGTAGACGTGGGAGTTTCAGAGAATTTGGGGACCGTTGTAGAGAAACCTCAACCTGGTAAGAAGCCAAAGGTTCAAGCCCTTTCCAAGCCTTTTAAAGCCTGGTTCAAGCCTCAGCCTAACGAAACCTTATTTTTAAGAAAACTCCCTGTGGAGTTGGCTTTCGGGCTTTCGGGCCTACCATGCTGGAGCCAAAGCAAGGCTCTAACAAGAGATGTCTGTAAGATTCGTTCGTAGATAAGGGTTCTATAGGGCTGCGCGGACAAGTTTTGTTTTTTTTTCAGAGGTCTGAATATGTTGTAAAGGTATCGCGTTAATAGTTCCTGTAACTCCAATTCTACGACGAAGGTGTGAACAGTTAGTAGTAGTACCCCCTCGTAGTCCCTGTGCCTACATGAAATTGAATCCGTAAGCTAGGTTAGCTCAAGAACAGCAAATACAAAGGTCGGAATACTTAGTACTAGCATCCCCTTCTAGGCCTGTACAGTTGCAGAAAAGTAATCTACTCCAACACCTTCTATATTTGGAAGATCATGGGACTTAGTAAGTGAGGTTGGCTACTAGTTTGTAAGTAGCTATATCTAGAGCTCCTTCAATTCTCACTAAGCAAGCCCATCGAAGCCTTAAAAACCCCTATAGAACCCTTTCAGAGCCTTGGCAGTCAAGAAAATAAAAAAAATCCTTCAAGGAGCCCCGCTCTTTTCTTGTGTTAAGGCCCTAAGCCCAAAAGCCTTCAAAAAACTTTATGAGGACCTAATTTTTCAGACCCTCCCTGTTTTTGTCGTCTCCGAAATTTGAAATCAGGGCATGCCGCGTGTCCTCGATGGCATCGGGACGCCGGCCGGCTTCGCTAGGCGGAGTTTGAGCCAAGATCGCGTGCGCCTGCGCAGAGTGGGGCTATTCGGGCCTTTAAAGAGTTGAAGGCTTTTGGGGGGTTGGGGGGTGGGCTAGGGGTTAGAGAGGGCTTAGGGTCTAGATGTGGGTCTCTGGCTGCTTCAGGGCTCGTCTTGAGGGTTGAGGGGTTTCAGGCATGCACGTCAAGGATGCAGCTTCCCGCGTGTGCTTTGTTTTTGGCACGCGGCGCTGTGAAAACTGAGTGTTCCGGGCGGCGCTCCAGTTTCCATGCAGAACGCCGCGCAGGGTGGCGTGCTGGTTCCCGAATCCCGATAAAGCCTCAACCCTATACATGCTTTTAGACCCCTATCAACCAGGCCTAAAAACCCTAAACCCTGCACCCCTCAACCCTAAACCCTAAACCCAAACAGGGGATAGAAGGATGAAGGAAGGGTTCTGGCTTTTTGCTGATAACCTGCACCACAATTTGGGTTTGGGCTTCCTGGCCCTGCACTCACTTCATCCCTTCTTCGAACCCCATTTTTGTCCGGAGATTGCTCAAGTTTGTTTGGGGTTTAGGGTTCAGGGGTTTAGGGTTTAGGGTTTAGGGTTTAGGGTTCAGGGTTCAGGGTTCAGGGTTCAGGGTTCAGGGTTCAGGGTTCAGGGTTTCGGGTTTGGGGTTTTCAGGGTGGTGCGCAGGTACGCGTCGACGTGTTGGAACGCTCTTCGTCTCCACAGGCCAGGGAAAACCCAGCGAGGGAAGCTCAAGGCAGTGAAAGACACAGTCTGTCGGACCCTAAACCCTAAACCCTAAACCCTGGACCCTAAACCCTAAACCCTGAACCCTAAACCCTAAACCCTAAACCCTCGATCCTCAGCCTCGAGTAAACACACCTGCACTCGCAAAGGGCCGGAAGATGGAGAGGCTCGCCGTCTTCTGCCTTAAGGAGGCTTGCGCGGAGTCTTTGCAAGAGTGTCTTGGAAGTGGAGGCCGAAGCCGGCAAGCACCAACCTTGGCTGTGGGGGCGAGGGGGGCATGTTGGGGGCCATGGCGACTCAAAGATGCTCTGCTGTAGGGTCTATTGGCTTACAAGGCTTTAGGGTTTAGGGTTTCGGGTTTAAGCTGCTTTCTTTGGGGGGGAGGGGGGTTAGGATGTGTTGGGGTGTTTAGGCCTGGTCCACACTACTCCAAGCCCGAGATCGGAGATGCCGGGTGCCCAAGAGAGCATAGCGACGTGCCTCGACTCGCCATGCCGCAGGAACTACGGTTTAGGGTTTGGGGTTTAGGGGTGTTCCCCCTTATACTAACAGCCCTTAATAGAGATTATAATCGTACAAGGGGGAACATCCCAAGTTTAGGGTTAAGGGTTGTGCAAACATCTTCTGCGATTCCGAAGGCCAGCATCTCGCAGCGGCACCCCGGCCCACTCTCCCAGCAGCGTCTCGAGGGAGCGGCGAGTCCTGGAGGACGGGTTCTTGCCTACACCCTACACCCTAAACCCTAAACCCTAAACCCTAAACCCTAAACCCTAAACCCTAAACCCTAAACCCTAAACCCTAAAGAGGGGAGGGGGAGACGCGCCCCGCTGTCAACGCGAGGGCGCCGAGACCTCGAAGATGGAGAGGCCTTGTCCAAGCCGTCCACTTGGAGGTTCAGGGTACTTATGAACCAATGATGACTGTGCCTCTAACCCGCTTATAAGCCCCTTTTACGTGCCCTAATGTGGTTATAATTTGGGTAACAAGTTTTGGGTTTTCTAATTTGGGTTACAAGTACAGTTATGATTTGGGTTATAAGTACAGTCATAATTGGTCAAGAAGTATCCTGAACCTTCAAGGCAGTGGGTCCAGCCCAAGCCCGTTACGCTGAGACTCCTCCTCTGTCCGCAGGCCGGTACCGCAAGCCATCAGCCCGTGCCTCATCCTGCTGTGTGTTCAGCTCGTTGAGCATGGTTTACATCAATTCTAATGGTAATCTTACTATAAATATGAACAAAAATGTATACATATACATATATACATATATATATATATATATATATGTAGAAATTAGTACTATTATGAAGCATCCTGAAGTTTTCTGAACAAGGGATCCCATGAGATTTCCCGTGGTTTCAGGCCCGCAGTCCTCGCGAGCCTCATGGAACAGAGCCTCGTCGCGGAGGATCGCTTGTGCACACGAGCTTAGGGTTGATGCTTTGGGGTTTAGGGTTTAGGGTTTAGGGTTTAGGGTTTAGGGTTTAGGGCCATCAGAAGAGACCAGACCTTCACATGCGGAGCGCTTTGATTGCAGAGGGCTCCTACGCCGGAGTCCTCGCCAAAGAGCTCCATGCGCTTTCCTTCCAAGGGGAGGCTGGGGACCTTGGTGCACATGGACCAACTTGGAGAGAGGGAGAGAGAAAGAGAGCGAGAGAGAGAGAGAGAGAGAGACAGAGAGAGAGAGAGAGAGAGAAAGAGACGAAAGCGACCTACCCTTTCCTCTGTTCAAGGCAGGACTACCAGAAGACCTTGCAGGCGCTCAAAGGGCTCTGTTTTTTGTGACTCGGAGAATGATTGCGTGTGAGAGAGTCATGCGAGCCGCAGGCTGGTGAGCCTTGGGATAATCGGAACGCGCGCCGGCCTGAGCGCCGAGCCGAAGTTTTTCGTGGGACCCCCCGGAAGTCCCCGGAAGCCTCGGCAGAGTGCACGTGAAGGCCCGGGAACGACTTCTCCGCCTCTCTGCGTGATCGAACCCTGCCCATGAACTCCGGCCGCTCAAGGCGCGCCAGTGCGGTGGTGGGAGTGGCAAGAACATGGAAATTATTCGTGGTGCAAAGGTTGCATCTCTTGCATCTGATGGTTGCATCTGATGGTTGATTCTTGTTTAATTCGATGATGAGTCAAAGGCACACTGCCAGATCTATGGGTGATTGTACTCACAGTCGGGCAGCACGTGCTGCAGCACTCGAAATCTTCAGGCGCGCATATCCCCAACCCATTTTCGCAAAAGGCAATGCAACTCAATCTTGCAAAGCTAACCCCGAAACCCTAAACCCTGAACCCTGAAACATGAACCCTGCACCCTAAACCTAAGCCCTAAACCAACCCTCAACCCTCAACCCTCAACCCTCAACCCTAAACCCTGAACCCTGAACCCTAAACCCTAACAGCACAAGCTGCGGCCTGCCTCTGACAGGTCTTTGTCTCGAACCAGGTCTCTGTCCCGCAGTGCTTCGCAAGAGCTGAGCGAAAGTGACGAGGCTTGGGATTTCCATGGCCCAACCTATCCCAACCTAGATCTTCGAAGGTAGTTTAGTAGGGGGTCGGAATAATGACTAGTAGTATTTGCTGATGGCCCCCTTATAAGTACACTATAAGAGCGCCCCAAAACCCTATCAAGTTTATTTAGGCCCCTTTTGTAGCTTGGTTGTAAATGCTGCGCGTCGACCGCTTCAGCCCGGCCCGAAAATCTCGAAAGCCCTTCGGGTTTATGGTTTAGGGTCTAGGGTCTACGGTTTAGGGCTGTCTGGTTCGGACTCGCGACATCAAAATTCAGGGGTCCAGGGTCGGATCAAGCGCCAACCCTTGGGATCCAGCAGGGCCAAGCGGAGTGCAAAAAGGCAGGATGTCAGGTCGGGCCGAGAGGACTGCGGTTCTCGACTCAAGCAGCTGCGAAAAAGCTCTCAAGAGGGGGGTGGAGGGGAGGGTTTCGAGGCGGGGACATAAGGGGGCCCCATATGAACCTCTGATGCCCGTCGGCCCGCAGCGATCTCAGAACTACAGCGCACCCTCAAAACCAGGGTCTTTAGGGTGTTTAGGGTTCTTAGGGATTCGGGTTTAGTTTAGAGAACCCCGTGTCGGATTGAAGGAGCATAGCTTGCCTAAGCTCCTTCGCACGACTTGGGAACTTGCTCCGAGATCACCGCCCCCCAACTCCTGTTGCCCAGAAGACCCTAAACCCTAAACCCTAAACCCTAAACCCTAAACCCTAAACCCTAAACCCTAAACCCTAAACCCTAAACCCTAAACCCTAAACCCTAAACCCTCCTGTTGCCCAGAAGACCCATGCCGGCGCCCGGCTCTCTCGCGCGCACACGGCCGGGCCCCCGGATCTTGGAGTTGTGGTTTGGTTGGTGCCCATGCCCTAAACCCTAAATACTAAATCCTAAACCCTAAGCCCTAAACCCTAAACCCTAAACCCTAAACCCTAAACCCTAAATACTAAACCCTAAACCCTAAACCCTAAACCCTAAACCCTAAACCCTAAACCCTAAACCCTAAACGCTAAACCCTAAACCCTAAACCCTAAACCCTAAACCCTAAACCCTAAACCCTAAACCCTAAACCCTAAACCCTAAACCCTAAACCCTAAACTGCGAGGAGTTTTTTTGAGCCGGGGTGGGGGGATGTTGAGGGTCTGACCGCGGCTTGCCTTGGTGGTCACTTCTTCAAAACCCCAAACCCCAAACCCCAAACCCCCGACCCCCGACCCCAAACCCCCAAACCCCAAACCCCAAACCCCAAACCCCAAACCCCAAACCCCAAACCCCAAATCCAAACCCCAAACCCAAAACCCAAAACCCAAAACCCAAAACCCAAGCCTTTGCTTGCTGAGGCCAGCTTCAGGCCAGCCGCAGATGGGATGCCAGAGTTGTCACGCATCATTCATGTTCTTGCCGACTGCATGCCATTTGTTGGATCGCTACATGGGGGCTTCCGAAATGAGGGGTACCATATTGGGGTCCTTGTGAAAAGGGAATCCTTCTATTTGAGGTGTATATTAGGTCCCCTTACTTTCGTACACCCCCCCACATTAGCCCTGGTAGCCCAGTGATGCCCTTTATTTTTTTTGGTTCTGGGTTCCCTTACAAAGTAACCAAAGAAGGGTACCCTTGTTACAAGTTGGTTCGTGGGCTGCCAAGAGCCTCCAGCTTAATCCGATGGAATCTACTGTGAGAAGTGTTCCTGCACAGCGGAAACATCCTAACTCAGCAGCACAAGCTGCAATGCACATCACCGCACATCACTGCGTAGTACTGCGTAAAAGTTCCCAACCCTAAGCCCTAAACCCTTGAACCCTGAACCCTCTAAAACTTTAGAGCCTAAACCTTGAGATGTTCCCCCTTATACTAGCAGCCCTTAATAGGGATCATACCAAAAATCCCAATTAAGAACTGTTAGTGTGGGGGGGGAACATCCCTAAACCCTAAACCTGTAAACCCTAAACCTGTAAACCCTAAACCCTAAACCCTAAACCCTAAACCCTAAACCCTAAACCCTAAACCCTAAACCCTAAACCCTAAACCCTAAACCTGTAACCTGTAACCTGTAAACCTGGCAAGGCTCAAGTGTTCGGACCGGCCAGACCGCTCGGCATCGCCGAGCAGGCGCCGCTCGCCCTCGCCCGGCTCTCGCTCGACACCCGGTCTCTTCGGGCTTCTCGCACTTAAGCTCTACGTAGTAGCGGGGTTTAGGGTTTGGGTTTTAGGGTTTAGGGTTTAGGGTTGGATAGTAGCAGTACTCCAGTAGATACGCGCACCATCTGTTGAGTGGAGAATATATGATGGTAGAATGCTAGGGTGTTTTTGATGGGGCTCAATGACCTCTGATGGCACGCATGTCGGGTTGCCGCCTTCAGGGCTCTTCCCCAGTGATCAACCAGGGTACGGCAAGCCAATGCCCATTGGATCCCAAATTCTCTCATGCCCTGTTGCGGCAGCTTGGTTGCATGCAACACAGCTTACCTGCACGAAGCTCTCATGTTTGTGCGGCGGAAGAGTGAGTGTCTGTCAGAACAGCTGGGGGTACTAAAGTGTAACATGATGTCGGCCCTAAACTTAAACCCTAAACCCCAACCCCCACAAGCCGACGGTTGCACTCGACGATGCTCTATGACTGAATCGGTGTTTTTTGAAATGTGCAATATGTGGCAGATACATCGTAGTAGTGCCAAGAATAACGTCAGCGCAGCACATTGTAATAGAACATATGCTATGGTATAAAGAATGCATATGCCACACTCTAGTAGCAGGATGTATATACTGTATATCCAATACTTAGTCAGTAAGACATCATATAGAAATTATGATACTCATATATAAATTCTGATACAGTGCAGTGTATCCCATTGTATTACAGCTCTGCCTCAAGGCAGCGGCAGGAGCGGCTCCGCTTCCCCGGCACGCGCTGTCTGCCACCCATGGGAACAGCTCATGAGGGCGTCTGCGCTTTTCATCTTCTGCAGGTAAAAAAATCATAAGAATTATGATAACCTTGACACAATATGTATATATATATATATATACATATGTGATATGTGTGTATTTGTTGATTCATCCATTGGTTTAGTTTTAGGTTACAATAAACAACCAGCATCTATCGTTAATCTATGTGTTGCTGTTTTTAGTTTTTGTGTGCGTGCTTTTTTCATGATTGTATATGATTGTACCTGGTTAACATGTGATTGGATCTGGTTGTACATGATTTTTCGGGTTATGTATGCTTACCTGCGATCGCATACATACGAATATTACTACCTATGCTTGTATATGATTGGGTTCTTCGATATATGTATCATTGTGTATGGTTATACAACGTGATACATTATTTGGTTTTCTTCTCTATAACGATGCCATTACATAAGATTATGGATCATTATTCGCTGTTGCATATTATTGGCATGGAAATATTATATGTATACCAATATTCTTACATGTGATTATTTTCTTATGTGATATTTCTTATCATATTACAGTATATAAATGTGAGACATAAGTATATATCATTGCACGTTTCTATGCATGATTGTTGTATTTTCATGATTGTTGCATTTTCTTGAATAGAGTTGGTCATGTTCGGGGAAAGTTTCGAGGAACAAGCTCTCAAGAAGTTTCGTTTAAGACTTTAACTCATGCTGGCATGAGAGTTCGGGCTTCCAGGTTGAGGGTTTCAGGTGGTTTCGCTCCAGGAGCAGGCATATGGGCAGGTCATTCTGCACAGAATGTCGGGTACCCTATGAGGCTCCGTGTTCCGGCAAGGCTCCCGCAAAAGGAGCCAAAAAGATGAAACTCGTCATATCAAAAACCCACACCTTGCAATGGCGAAGCCTCAGCCTAAACCCTCAGAACCCTCAACCCTATGAACGCTAAACCCTCTGAACCCCAAACCCTGTGAACCCCAAACCCTAACAACTGAACAGACCCAGGTCCGTAGCCTCAACTGGTTCCCGCTCTTCCGAGCTCCCGCGCGACCCGGACTGCGATCATCTGTGAGGGCTTGCAGTGACGGGAACGGTTTAAGGTTCAGGGTGAGAACTCCTTAAGGGAATCAATCTCTTGAACAGTTCTGCAAGGGGGGCGGTATGAGGTACCTAGTTCCCCAATTGCCCACTTTAGTTTAGAACTCGTAACGTTGTGGGGATGGGTAGGTGTTCCTTCGGCTTGGTGTCCGAGTGAAGCCTTAAGACGTCTGCAGTTGACACGTCACGATAAACCCTAAACCTTAAACCCTAAACCCTAAACCCCTAACCCCTAACCCCTAAACCCTAAACCCTAAACCCTAAACCCTAAACCCTAAACCCTAAAACCTAAACCCTAAACCCGAGAAACGCAGCTGAAGGCATGGACATGGATCTGAGACGGTTCTGGCCTCAGCTTGTCGTTGTGGCAGCGACTGGCATTCCAGGTAATTCCAGGTCAAACCTTGGGATAGGCTTGGTTTCCCCGTTTTTGGGGTTTAAGAGTACGGAAGACCTGCCTCAGAAGAATCACAAGGTCAGCATGGGTATTCTTGCCTTCGGATTGGGCGGCTTGTCCATCTGAGATTGGAGACTTCGTGGCCAGAGCTCCAGCACCCGTACCCTAAACCCTAAAATCGTAAAGGCCTTAAACCCTAAATCCTAAACCCTAGACCCTAATCCCTAAATCGTAAAGGCCCCAAACCCTAAGCCCTAATCATCAAAGCCGAGTGCCATGTCGCTCACAAAGACACCGGGGGGAGGGGGGGGGGGGGGATCAACATCAAGTGCGTAAGGTATTGTCGAAGATGATATCGCAATATTGTTTTGTAGTTTGCTCTCCATCTTGATGTGCAGATGGTTTAATTATTTCTCTTGACTTGAGCTACATCATGTGGGTTTTGTCATCAAAGATAAGTTCTTCATGTTTTGAAGACGAGTCTTTTTCTGGGTACCCTTATTGTAGTCAGAAAGTTACTTGGAGGCTCAGGGTACGTATAACCCCAATTATGACTCCAACTATACCTGTACCTATAAGTAGACTTATAATGGGGGTTAATAAGTACCCATGAACCTCCAAGTAGCCCCCCCCCCTTCGCCCCCCCCCCCCCCCCCCCCACCGTCTTTTGCTGCCTTCGGGCCTCATCCGTGCTAAGCACCGGAAAACCCAAAACCCTAAACCAGGTAAACCAGGCCGAAGCCCGAAACAAACCCCACAATCAAACCCCCGAAAGCACCGCCCTAAACCACTGAATGACCCGAAGCATCCCTAAGTCCCCATAAATCCTGACTGAAACCTGAAACTCGAAACCCGAAACCCGAAACCCGAAACCCTAAACCCTAAACCCCAAACCCTAAATCCAAGCGCCCGTTAAGAGATATGCTGAAACCCTAAGCCTACAGATGAAAGCCAGAGCCTCTCTCAAGCCAGTTGGCACAGCGCTCCTTTGAGAGGCAGCTCCGTGTGGGGCTTGGCCAGGGTTTAGGGTTTAGGGTTTAGGGTTTAGGGTTTAGGGTTTAGGGTTTAGGGTTTAGGGTTTAGGGTTTAGGGTTTAGGGTTTAGGGTTTAGGGTTTAGGGTTTAGGGTCTAGGGTTTAGGGTTTAGGGTTTAGGGTTTAGGGTTGAGGGTTGAGGGTTGAGGGTTTAGGGTTGAGGGTTGAGGGTTGAGGGTTGAGGGTTGAGGGTTTAGGGTTAGGGTTTAGGGTTCAGGGTTTCGGGTTGAGGGGTTAGGGGTTTAGGGTTCGGGGCTTAGGGTTTGGCGTTAGGGGTTTAGGGGTTAAGTTAGGATTTTGGGTTTTGGATGCATTCAAAGCCAGTAAACTCTCGCTCTCTCTGTCTAATCTCTCTCTCTCTCTCTCTTTGTCGCTCTCTCGCGTTTGGTGGGACAGTTCATCCTGATTTTGGATGACTGGGGGCATTTGTTCCTAAACCCTGGCACCATCGCTGTCGTTTGTCGCGCAAAATGGTGCTTCCGAGCGTGTGGATGTTGGGTTGAAGGTCTTAAGGGTGTGGGTGTGTGTGCTTTGTCGCTACTGACAGCACATGTTATTTACGATACATGAGGCCTCACATCGTGGCAGGTTCCAGGGCCATGTAAGATATAAGGTGGACCGAAATCATTTCCGTGAGAAGGCTGAGTTTACTCAACGCGGACAAAAACGTGCTGTTCTGTCGTCCCTGTTTTCTTCGCGCTCTGCCGGGTGGGTTTCCGGCGCGTCAGGGGCACATTTCGTGCCGAGTGTCCTTCTCGAATGCCCTGGCTAGAGGGAGCTTGTCATGAAGCCCAAGTAGAATGAAAAGTCAAGCCTGCCACCCCCAAGTAGTCTCGAGTCTCAAAAACTTGATGCACTCAATGCCAACACCTTAGCCATGGTAGCAAGAGGAATGCCTTCAGCTTCAGCACAGCTTGTTCAAAGCTCGGAAGCCGTTGATCACCCTGTCTCCGACCAGTCGTGCACGATCCTTGTCGCTTCCAGGGGAAAGCACCGCAAGCTCAAAGGAAACACGGATCTGGGGTATTGGGTCTAGATCGAAAGAAGGTACCCGCGGTTTTTGCAATTAAGATCGGGAAGAAACACCCAGGCTGTGCTGGGGCTTATTCATGCGTCTCGTCTGTTTTTTGTATAACGCTGTCGACAACGTCGTCGTCGAGTCACCGGAGTCGACGTCGTTGTCGCCGTCCTCCTCCATCTTCAGGACTGGGGCACTTGTCGAGAGCAACGACCCTAATTGGATTCCTGACACAAGTCCCAAACCCCAAAGCCTGAAAACTGCAGCCTAAACCCCCTCCTCAAACTTTATCCTAGGTGGGATAAGGGGGACCCTTAAAAGGGAACCCCTTCTGAACCCTCTTCTGGCTCTCTTAACAAGGGACCTTATTCAGAGGGTCTATATCCCCAAGGGTCCCCCTAATCCTGTCCCCTACTTTACTTTGGCTTTTCCATGGATCTTCTTTTGGCGCCGAGGTGGATCCCCAGCTCCACTGCCCATGCAAGCGAAGGTGGGGCTGCGATGGGTCTTCCACGGTCTTCCCGAACATCGTGGTACTTAGGGTTTAGGGTTTAGGGTTTAGGGTTTAGGGTTTAGGGTTTAGGGAATTTTCGATGCCCGAAGAATTCAATCACGTTCACGATGGGAGCTCCAAAATTGGTACCCCTAATCTTGGGAAGCCCCCACATAAAGACAAGCTTGGCAGAGGGCCTTGGGGTCGTCCTGTTTGGTTTGTGTAGGTTGGGATGTTCCCCCTTTTACTGACAGTCCTTAATCGGGATTATACTACTTCCCCTATTCTAATGCCTACTAAGGACTGTTAGTATAAGGAGGAACATCCCGATGTGTGGGGCAACCCCAGTAGAGCTCGCTCGCTGGAAGTTGAGTT
This sequence comes from Symbiodinium natans, assembly GCA_905221605.1. NCBI lineage: Eukaryota > Dinophyceae > Suessiales > Symbiodiniaceae > Symbiodinium > Symbiodinium natans. The sequence goes on along the minus strand of CAJNDS010002703.1, from coordinate 9,947 downwards.
CGACCTTCGCAGGCTCTTCGGTGATTGAGCAGCCAGCACCTCAATGAGGTACTTCAGTGCGGTGCATGGACGAGAGGGGCACTATGTTCAAAGCGCTCATCATTGAAGCCTCAGGACGAAGTCTGCCATACCCCCGACTCTTGAGAGCTTCCTTAGACTCTGATTAGTGCATAGAGCAGTGCTTGCAACAATCCTTCCTGCCCGCAGGGCAGTCGGGTGTGGTGTGAGCCTTTTCTTGCCTAGCCTGCTCCCAGTTGGGGTGCAGTGGCAGCAGACGTCAACTAGATTGCTAACGGCTCGAAGACGGGCCCAAGTTTGTGGGATTTCTTGAGAGCACGTGAACCACACGTTCAATGTCTTCGACTACTGGGCCCTTATACTATCCTTATACTAGATCTCGGGGCCTTGAGCAGCTCGGGAAGCCCCTGGAACAGGGCCCACTCTCCCATGTGCTGCCGCCCGAGGCGGCTGCTTTTCCGGTAGCCCGGTATTCGACGAATCATGCAACAGCGTCAACATGCCCCTTTTTACGTGGTTGAGGGTTCAGGACATGGTGGTGCCACCCCCCAAGCCGCAGAACCCTGTTGTGTTCGTGCCGGGATATGGACCTTGATGAGCTCTCACCTTGCAGGGAGGGCTTCGGTCTGCGACAGTGGCTGCCATCTCGCCCGCCTTGTGCTCGAATCGTGCGAGCTGTTTTTGCGCAGGGCTTACCAGAGAGCAGCAGTTGGTGCACCCGCAAGAAACGGTTCGTTACCAGGTTTCTAAACAGAGGCCTTAATTATCACTCCTTGCCACCTTAGCTTCCCCTACTGCTGGCCATGGCCGTAGCAGATCGCTATCGCTTGGGGCTGCTACCAGAGGTCGGCGGGAAGATGGGATCTGGCCCAGTCTGGCCCAATGTGGCAATCAGGGTGATGATGTTAAGTCCTACACGTAACTGAATCAGTATGGTCATCAGACATCGTCGGAATAACCCTCATAGTCAGAACCTAAAACCATAACAACCATCATAATCATAGTCACAACCGTAGTTCTAATCACAGCCATAATCATAATCATAATCCTAGTCATAGTCATCATCATCGTCAGAGTCAGAATCATAATCACAATCACGATTCGCTTACTCTTGCTTGTGGGAGGACCTTGGTGGAACTTCGGGGCCCTCCGTCCTGCTCCTGGCCGAGGGCGAGGATTCGCCCGAAGCCGGGGGCCTGCCGAGTCAGGGTCACCCCTAAGTACCTTTAGGGTTTAGGGTTTAGGGTTTAGGGTTTAGGGTTTAGGGTTTAGGATTTGGGGTTTAGGGTTTAGGGTTTAGGGTTTAGGGTTTAGGGTTTAGGGTTTAGGGTTTAGGGTCTAAGGTTTAGGGTTTCGGGTTTAGGGTTTAGACGGTTTAGGATTTAATTAGGGTTTAGGGCTTAGGGTTTGGGGTTTAGGTTTAGGGTGCAGGGTCTAGATCTTGGGATCCTGGAGTAGCTGAGCTGCCCTAAACCCTAAACCCTAAACCCAAAACCCAAAACCCTACGCCCTAAACCCTAAACCCTAAACCCTAAGCCCCAAGCCCTAAACCCTTTTCGGGCGAGAGGCCTCGCAACCGAGCTGCTTCCGATGCCACGTTGCTCCAAGCGAAGCCGCGCTGAGAGAGGCGGCCACCACCCCAGCGGGCTTTCAGAGGTTTAGAGGGGGTAGGGGTTTAGGGTTTAGGGTTTAGGGTTTAGGGTTTAGGGTTTAGGGTTTAGGGTTTAGGGTTTAGGGTTTAGGGTTTAGGGTTTAGGGTTTAGGGTTTAGGGTTGAGGGGCACTCCTGAACCGCAAAGCCTTAGTGGCTGAGTGAGCACACTTTACACACTTTGGCATACTACAAATTCCCTATGGAGATGAAAGTGTACACTTTTGTGGGCCTTATGAACTCAGCAACTGCTCAAGGGAGCCCTCATGCAGTTCCCCTAGATTCTTGAAACTCTAAACCCCTGAAAACAAGATGGGAAGAATTCGGGCTCAGGGCGACCCTAAATCCTAAACCCCAAACCCTATACACCCTCACCCCGGATCCCAAATCCCTGTACCAAAAGGTGCATAGAATCTATCCGTCTCCAAGGCTCGTCGTGTTCAAGAGGCGCAGCATCACTCCGACGCAGTGGAGTGCCGATTCTTGAGTTGAAGTCCCTCTTTGAGGGGGGGTGAAGAGGGGGTTTAGGCGTTAGGGCTTAGGGTTTGCGGTTTCGGGTTGAGGGTTTAGGGTTTTAGGGTTTAGGGTTTAGGGTTTGCGGTTTAGGGTTGAGGGTTTAGGGTTTAGGGTTGAGGGTTTAAATTGTAGGGGACAAGGGGGCCTTGTCCCTGTTTCAGGCGCTCTCGGCGTCGCCGCGAGCGAGTACGGCCCCCGGCACTCCGAAAGAGCAATGGAGCTTTCAGGCGATGCTAACTCGGCCCTTGGGATATGAAGTAGGGTTTATATTACTGTTATTGGTGAGTGTATATAAGGTTCCTTGTTAATATTGGTGAGTGTATGTATTTGGTGTCCTTTTGGGGGTACAAGAAATATATACCCTACATCATATGATATATCCGTGAGGAAGGGTTACAGCATTTTGGGGGCTCTGGGGGACCCCTATTTTCAGGAACCGCCGGAAATTGCCAACCGCAAGGTTCCCGGGTGCGGGCGTTTCGGGGGCTCCAAAGGGCTTTAGGGCTTGGGGGGGGGGCTTTTCCCTTTTAGGGTTTAAGGGTTTTAGGGTTTTAGGGGTTTTTGGGGGTTTAGGATGCAACAGTCGAGTCTTGCTCAGGTTTCGATGTCGAAGCTGGCGAGTCCTCCGAAGAGGAGGGTGGCAGCCAAGAAGGCATGGGAGGGGGTTTAGGGTCTAGGGTTTAGGGTCACATTGCTGGTCTGCATTTGCGCAGAAACAGCACACAGCATGGTTTCAAATCTTGCCTCGGACGTGAATGGCATGACGAACCCACCATGTCTAGGTCCCGGTTCTTACGGCTGACTTGGGGAGGCATCCGACTGCGAGTCCGACTTCGGCGTGAGGGCGATGACAAGTGGGGCGCGGACGGGCGTGGGTGGGGTCGGGTCAGACATCGTGGATTGGTGATGTCCTGAGCATCATGCTGTGTTCCACAGGCATCAAGTGGCACAAGCAGATGTTCAAGTCGAGGGGGCCCCAGTCCACGATCTCGGCCGCAACAGTTCGCCTACATCCAACCGCACTGGGCCATGGGGTCGGAATAAGTACTAATTTTATTCCCTTATGGTCCTTTAGAATTATACTATAATACCCCCCTCCCCCAAAACCCTGTTCTAATTATTCAAGCCCCTAGATTAAAGCATTTGCTTTCTAGGCATAGACATGCTGAGACCCGGCGACTGAAGGTCCCACAGGCTGGTGGTGGATGAGGTGGCAAGCAGCTCAGTCAGCTCAGTCAGCTCAGTCAGCTCAGTCAGCTCAGATGTGGGGATTTATCCTAGCAGGTGCACACACACATACAAATTGCACGCATCACTTTCCTGAATGTCGGCTCATTGCCAGCACTGTGGATGCCCAAGTCTATGGATCTGCAAGGGCTGCGAGGTGGCAGGTGCCGGCATTTGCACATCAGATCAGCACACGAAAAGTCCGAGTCGAGTCTCCTCCAAGCAGCACTAGCACTCATTGCACGGACAAGGGGCATCTAAGACGGAACCCAATTCTGAACACGTGGTCTTGTAGGAGACTGATGCGACGCCATTTCAGATGAAGCGGGGTCGGCCGGCAGTGGCGCCCTCCCTGGCGCGGGAGAAGCGGGAGAAGGGTGAGAAGGCCGCGAGATCGCCACAGCAGCTGCCTCCCCCGCGGCTCTTCGTGGAGCTTGGCAAGGAGCTGAGCTTCTATGTGCCTCCCTGCCAGGATGGTGCTCGGCTCCGGTCCCTTGTGAGGGACGGGGGTGGGCTCCTCGCAGAGGAGCCCCATGACCAGGCGATCAACATCATCCCGGATGGGTCGGTGCCCGCCGGGGAGCGCTCGGCGGTCTCCTCGCGGTTCATCACCGACTCGGTGGAGAAGGGGCAGCTGCAGAAGCTGCAGGACTACACCGTCCGACCCAAGGAGAAGAGCCGGAAGGCCCCAAGCAGCGGAGGCATCTTCGGGTCCAAGGAGGCCAAAGAAGCCAAAGAGGCCAAGGAAGCCAAGGGGAAGGCGGAGAGGAAGAAGTTCACGGCGGAGGACGACGCGGCGCTGGTGAAGTGGGTGAAGTCCAACCCAGGGCTCCGGCCCCAGGGCCGCGAGCTCTGGGAGCGGGCGCAGCGCCAGAAGATCACGAAGCACAGCTGGCAGTCGATGCACAACCGCTACCGGAGGCACATCTCCGACAAGAAGGCCATGGAGAAGCCTGGGGCCCTGGCCGTGGCCCTCGAGAGGGAGAAAGAGAAGGCCGACGCGAAGCCCTCGAAGCCCGCGAAGGCCGTCCCAGAGGAGGCGAGGCCCGCTGCGCGGAAGTCGGAGCCGGTGGCCCAGGACTCTGTCACAGAGGGGGCAGGTGCTCCCCATACACCCTAAACCCGAAACCCGAAACCCTAAACCCTAAACCCTAAACCCTAAACCCTAAACCCTAAACCCTAAACCCTAAACCCTAAACCCTACACCCTACACCCTAAACCCTAAACCCTAAACCCCAAAACCCTAAACTATCCCAACCATGAACTCGAGGACGTCTCCAACCGTGGCGGATGGCCGGAGGACCACCTCTGGGCTGTACCTCCCTGGCTGCTGAAGACACAGAAGACAACGGGCCCCCTCCCTGACCTCTCCGACTTGTGATCATACAGGCTACGATAGGCTAACAATGCTCTTATTGGCTAACAAAGGCTCATATAGGCTGGTGTAGGCGAATATAGGCCAAAATAGACGAATATAGGCGACGTTTTTAGACCTCGCGAGTAATTCAGCGGCGACAGCTGTCGCTGCAATCTGTGCAACTACAGGGGGGCTTTGGTTGGTTTCACTCACATCGATTCCAAAAGCCCGTCGAAGCCATAGACAGGGCAGAATCACAGCGTCGCGGTACGGTATGTCTGGAGAATGGACCTGCAGAAAAGCTCGCGCGATGCTCCTCACCACTCGAATCCTTTACACCCTGGGTTCCCGGCAGTAATCGGGAGAACCCTAAAACCCTAACACCCTAAAACCCTAAACCCTACACCCTAAACCCCTAAAACCCTCAACCCTCAACCCTCAACCCTCAACCCTCAACCCTCAACCCTCAACCCTCAACCCTAAACCCTAAACCCTAAACCCTAAAACCCTAAACCCTACATCAAAACGTGTTGCTTTCTTCCAAGGTCGAGGGCTCCCTCATCGATCGCTGGAACGCCTGCCAGCCTCCGAATCGCCAGGCGAGGGCTCTGCGATGAGACACGCGCTTGAGACCCGCAAAGTCATGTAAAGGTCTACTGAAATGATGTAGAGGCTGATGCTGACAGAGTCAGAGAAGACACATGAGTGGCTGTCCTTTTTTAAGGTCCCCTAATATACCACGGCGCCTAATAACTTAGGGTGTCCAAAAAAGGGACACGAATTTTGACAGCTGCCCGCATCCAAACACCAGGTGCGCTACGGTGACCGCCTGGAGCGCATCAATGGAGTCTGCATCGGGCGCTCCGCCGCCGAGGTGTCGCCTCCTGAGAGGGCTCGAGTGATTAGGGTTGAGGGTTTAGGGTTTAGGGTTTAGGGTTTAGGGGTTAGGGGTTAGGGTTTAGGGCTACCCCTTTCCCATCCCCCCCCCCCCCCCCCCCCCAACATGCTATAACAGCCGGGTGCCCCCCAATTTTTGGAAGCCCCTTCGACGGAGGCAGCGCCCAAGTTCCGAGCCGAACTGCAAAAGGAGGCGCGGAATCGAATTGCCAGGGAGTAACCCTAAACCCTAAACATCCCTAAACCCTAAACCCTAATCCCTAAAACCTAAGCTCTATGGGAAGGGGTAACCCTAAACCCTAAACCTTAAGCCCTAAACCCTAAACCCTCAACCCTGAACCCCAAACCCTAAACCCCAAACCCCAAACCCGAAACCCTCAACCCTAAACCCTTTCTGTACATGATACTCGTCAGATGAATACGGGGGTTTCCAAAACGTCGGGGTTTCCCAAAAAAAGGGGTACTGTACCCCAAATTGAACACCATTCCCTTAAGGCGGACCCTCAAAAGGCTACCCCTATTTTCGCACACCCCCATATGAATATTGACAGTAGTTATATTAATATTGACAGTGTTATCAGGGCTGTCGCGAACCGATGTGGTAGGCTACTATTCTTTCCAATAAGGTGCGGTGCGGCATTACCCCTACACCGCTTGCGCCCCTTACACGCGGGGGGTGTAAGGGGTGCAAGGGGTGTAAGTGGTGGAAGGGGTGTGAGGGGTTTAAGGGGTACAAGGGCTGCAAGGGCTGCAAGGGGTGCAAGGGGCGCAAGGGGTGGAAGGGAGTAAGGGGTGCAAGGGGGGTGCAAGGGGAGCGTAATGGGGGTGTAAGGGGTGTAAGGGGTGTAAGGGGTGTAAGGGGTGTAAGGGGTGTAACGGGTGTAACGGGTGTAACGAGTGTAACGGGTGTAACGAGTGTAACGGGTGTAACGGGTGTAACGAGTGTAACGGGTGTAACGGGTGTAACGGGGTGCAAGGGCTGCAAGGGGTGTCAGGGGTGCAAGGGGTGTAAGGGGTTTAAGGGGTGCAAGGGGCGCAAGGAGTGCAAGGGGTGCAAGGGGTGCATGGGGTGTAAGGGGTTTAAGGGGTGCAAGGGGCGCAAGGAGTGCTAGGGGTGCAAGGGGTGCAAGGGCTGCGAGGGCTGCAAGGGCTGCAAGGGGCGTAAGGGGTGCAAGGGGAGCAGGGGGCTGGCCGAAAGCTTATCTGGAATGTCGGGTTCGGGGATAGAGGTGTAGAGAGTAGGGAGCGGTTCGGTACGGTATGGCTCCTTCCTTACAAAGTATTGATGAAACGCTCATGATTTTTTCTGAATATGATTATGAGTATTCAATATTGATCTTATCATGATATGATTCACATGATTATAGATCTGATTATTCAAAGAATGATTGATATGATTAGAAGTAGAATTGTTGATGTGATTATGAATATTGATCTTAAACTTAACTATTGTTGTCGTTTTTTGATGAATACTTTTGTTGGTGATATTGGGACTAAGTTGATACCTAAAATTAGTACCAGTATTAATGTTATTCCGAATATCATTACTAACATCATTACGAATATTATCAGTACTATAATTAGTAAGTATTTATTCTAATTTTTTATTGAGATGCATATGACTTTCAAGATTTATGACAAACCTCTCGTTTGGAGGGCCCTAAACCCTAAACTCTAATCTCTAAACTCTAAACCCTAAACCCTAAACCCTCAACCCTCAACCCTCAACCCTCAACCCTCAACCCTAAACCCTCAACCCTCAACCCTCAACCCTCAACCCTCAACCCTCAACCCTAAACCCTAAACCCGCAACCTACGACTGCTGCATCCCTGGGGCAGGACATGCGGGCTTTGTTTTGGAGGCGCACCCCCGCGTCACCTGTTCGAGATGTGCAGAAGCCAGCAACCGCCGGAATAATCCATTCCCCTTAGACCAGGGTTTAGGGTTTAGGGTTTAGGGTTTAGGTTCATTCCCCTCAAAATTCTCTCCGTGGACCACAAACAGTGAAAGACCCTGCCCGAGCACCGGACGTCCTCCGCGCCCTACGTTTGTACGACAAACGTGTACATTCCAGCCGCTGCTCGGAGGTTCAGGGCACTTGTTAAGGCTTAGGGTTTAGGGTTTAGTGTTTAGGGTTTAGGGTTTAGGGCTTAGGGTTTAGGGTTTAGGGATGCATGAAGTGAACCCATCCCATGCCATCCGACCAAAAAACGCAGCAAAACGCGGGCCTGCCCATGTTTCCGGGACGCGGAGCGACCGCAAGCCTCAAAACGCGCACGGGACCTACGCGGTTTGGGGGTTTTTTTTGGGCGAGGGGGCGGTTTGAAGATGCGAGCAGGCTGGGAGGTGCGGCTCCGGCAATCGAAACCTTTTACCCTTGAGGTTGGAACCCACAGGGTTTAGGGCTTAGGGTCAGGGTTTAGGTTTAGGGTTTAGGGTTTAGGGTTACTGGCGTTGGCACACTGTTTTCCGCAATTGGAGCTAGTCATTCGGGGTCCAAGATCAAGGGGATGAAAAGCAAGGAGCCAGCCGCGAAGGCATAGCCCAATTCACAGCTTTCAGAGTCCGAACCCCAACCCTTGCATCCACGCTGACTTGCCCCGGAAACCTGCCTGAACGCCAACAACCCCAAAACCTGAGCCCCAAAACCTAAACCCTAAGCCCTAAACCCTAAACCCTAAACCCCAAACACTCGTTGTTTACACGAAGCCTTCCTGGGGGCAAGTTGGCGAGAGGCCGGGGAGTGAAGAACCTGCTTCAAAGAAGGCTCGCCTCGTATTTGGGGGGCTTAGGGCTTCGGGTTTAGGGTTCAGGGTTCAGGGTTTAGGGTTCATTTTGGTTTATTTAGACATATTTAGAGGTGCCCCTATGTTGGAAAGTATCCATGTTAGGGCATGGCTGCTGTAGAGGCCTGTCTTTTGGTACCCTATCCTTCGAGAGGGTGTCGTGTTCTGGTAGCGTATTGGAGCAGTTATATTGTTGGCACCCAAGTTTTAACAAGCCCCCCCGCCTCCCCGCCCCCCCATCCGGCGGAGGGCCACAACGGTTTGTTTGGTCTAGTTTAGGACGAACCCTAAACCCTGAAACACGAAAACCCGAAAACCCTGAAACCCTAAAGCCCTAAAACCCTAAAGCCCTAAAACCCTAAAACCCCAAAAAACCCTAAAGCCCTAAAGGCCTAAAGCCCTAAAACCCTAAAACCCTGAAACCCCAAAACCCCAAAACCCCAAAACCCCAAAACCCCAAAACCCCAAAACCCCAAAACCCCAAAACCCTAAAACCCTAAAACCCTAAAACCCTAAAACCCTAAAACCCTAAAACCCTAAAACCCTAAAACCCTAAAACCCTAAAACCCTAAAACCCTAAAACCCTAAAAACCTAAAACCCTAAAACCCTAAAACCCTAAAACCCTAAAACCCTAAAACCCTAAAACCCTAAAACCCTAAAACCCTAAAACCCTAAAACCCTAAAACCCTAAAACCCTAAAACCCTAAAACCCTAAAAACCGAAAACCCTAAAACCCCAAAACCCTATCCCCTACTCGGAGGTTCAGGGTACTTAGAACACCAATTATAACTGCCCTTCTAAGCCCCCTGACAAAGTTGCAAGTAGACTTATCATTGGGTGTTATAAGTACACATGAACCTCCATGTAGTTTCAGGCACAACTTGAAACGTTTCTATTTCTTAACAAGCCCGAGACCGAAGCGCCTGCGGTCACCCTGGCGGCGTCGCCGAGTTTGGACCTCATGTCGATTTAAGGTTGGCAGGATCCTCCTTTGGGTTTAGGGCTTCGGGTTCAGGGTTTAGGGCTTAGGGCTTGGGGCTTGGGGCTTGGGGCTTGGGGCTTGGGGCTCGGGGCTCGGGGCTCGGGGCTCGGGGCTTGGGGCTTATAGGGTTTTTAGGGTTTTTCGGGTGGAAGTGAGGGGGTTTCGGGGCTTGCGGGTTGAGGGCTTGGGGCACTGTTTTGAGTGGGGCGTGGAGCAAGCTCCACCACAACCCATGGGACGCCCACACTGGGCCGACACCCCCCCAAAATGCAACTGAGGGCCTGAGGGCTGGCTTCAGTAGAGAATGAGGGAATTTGGGCCCTGCATCATCCCTTAAAGGGTATATATGAGGGTTGTTCAAAACCCCCCTTGTCTTCGAGTTATACTGGGGCCATAGTCCGCGATGGGCCCGCGAAAGACACATAGCTTTTCGCGAAGAATGGTCGTTTTGCCATGAAGCAATTTCGAACAACCGTCATATAGGGCCCTGACTCCCTACTACCTAAGAAACC
>CAJNDS010002702.1:192299-310620 GCA_905221605.1 Symbiodinium natans | reverse complement strand
TGTGTGTCTGTGTGTCTGTGTGTCTGTGTGTCTGTGTGTCTGTGTGTCTGTGTGTCTGTGTGTCTGTGTGTCTGTGTGTCTGTGTGTCTGTGTGTATGTGTGTCTGTGTGTCTGTGTGTCTGTGTGTCTGTGTGTCTGTGTGTCTGTGTGTCTGTGTGTCTGTGTGTCTGTGTGTCTGTGTGTCTGTGTGTCTGTGTGTCTGTGTGTCTGTGTGTCTGTGTGTCTGTGGGTCTGTGTGTCTGTGTGTCTGTGCGTCTGTGTGTCTGTGTGTCTGTGTGTCTGTGTGTCTGTGTGTTTGTGTGTCTGTGTGTGGTCTGTGTCTGTGTCTGTGTATGTGTCTGTGTCTGTGTCTGTGTCTGTCTGTCTGTCTGTCTGTCTGTCTGTGTTTGTGTGTGTGTGTGTGTGTCTGTCTGTGTGTGTGTGTGTGTGTGTGTGTGTCTGTCTGTCTCTGTGTGTGTGTGTGTGTGTCTCTGTTTGTGTGTGTGTGTGTGTGTGTGTCTCTGTGTGTGTGTGTCTCTGTGTGTGTGTGTCTCTCTCTCTCTCTGTGTCTGTGTGTGTCTGTGTGTGTCTGTGTGTGTCTGTGTGTGTCTGTGTGTGTCTGTGTGTGTCTGTGTGTGTCTGTGTGTGTCTGTGTGTGTCTGTCTGTCTGTCTGTCTGTCTGTCTGTCTGTCTGTCTGTCTGTCTGTCTGTCTGTCTGTCTGTCTGTCTCTGTGTCTCTGTGTGTGTGTGTGTGTTGCTTGTCGTTCTCAGCTGGAAAGGGTTTTGTGGAGGCCTTCCGGTTGTAGGATGTCCAAACTTGGTATGCAGTGCTCTTCCATACATTCCGAGCTGGGATCATCTACCCTCTCCCAGGCATCGTTTTGCCCCAATCTCTGGGTCTGGGACGGCATGTGCGTCACGGTTCCCAATGTGCTCGTGAGGATCTCCTGATAGACCAAGAGTACTCTCTAGGCATGAAAGGGGTACCCTTTGTAGTTAAAGGGGTCTATACCTCCAGGGATAGCACTGTCTGACACGAAACAACCCTACCGATCCCGCACACACACACACACACCCACGCACGCACGCACGCACGCTCGCACGCACACACGCACACACGCACACACGCACACACGCACACACGCACACACGCGCACACGCACGCACACACACACACACACACACACACACACACACACACACACACACACACACCCGCGCGCGCGCATACACACACACACACAGATTAAGGAAGAGTCTGAAGCTGGGCCTGACATGGATTTTGCGTAAATGCGGGGCCCCAGATTGTCATATTTGAGGCCACACCGGGGGACACCAAAACTCAAAACACTTGGAAATACTGTAAATCCCCACGCCCTCGATGTAGAACTGGGAGGGCTCAGGAAGCGGTCTTCACCGATATGATTGGAGACTACTCAGCCCTAAGCCCCAAACAATCCTGAAGTCCTGTTTCAAAGCGAAGGAACTTCTCTCTTCTCACGCGAAACCCCCAACCACCCCTGGCAGCCTATAAGCCGTACCAACCTGGCACTCTATGAACCCTTTTAAACCAATACATCGTGTATAGGAAGGCGCTCTTCAAGCCTGAACATGCTCCCGTCCATGACCCTGTAGAGCACGAAAGGCCGAAATACCCTGCGAGCCGTCTAAACCCCGACAAGCCCGATCAACAAAAAACCACAAAGCCCTGAAAATCCCCAGAAGGTCCAGGAAAACCTACAAGCCTGGAACCTAAACCTTAAACCTTAAACCCTAAACCCGAAACTCACACTGGTAAGCATTACGCATAAACCCTCGAAACCCAAGGTCTGTCCTTGGACTCACCCTCCAAGACTCTGGCAAGGCCGAAGTCGCAAACCTCTTCCGCTCCCAAGGTTATATATATATATATATATTTTTTTTCATTTTTTTTTGAGGGGGGGGCTAGGGGTTAGGGTTGAGGGTTAGGGTTTAAGGTTTAGGGGGTGGGGGGGATTCAAGGGATTTGGGGGGTGTTGCGGATTTCGGGCTTTGGGGCTTAAGGGCCTTGGGGGGTCTGGGGATGTAAGCGTTTGAGGTTCAGGGTTTTTAGTGATTCAAACCCAAAACCCCCGTTCTCAGGCTATTTGTCACTGCCGTACCCTCGACACACCTTGCAGACGTAGCCCTTCGGCACCGGCATGGACCTGAGTTCAAGTGACTCCGGCTCGTCGATCGCTTGGTATGCTTGCTACAGTCGCACCAAAGTTACTGGGACGTGGAGGAAGTCAAAAATAAGTTACCATAATCAGGGTACAGTACTGCATTACTTGCTCTAACCCTTTTATGGTAACTTCAGTTAGTTTCTCCAGCTGGTAACAAGAAAGACAAAGGCTACCAGTTCCATCATCAGTTTGAGAGAACAGTCCTCACACAGGATGCAGAACTGTGAGCGCCGCTACACTCAAATGTCCAAGGGCAGCTCTTGAGGAGAACGTTGTTGCCGGTCAGGTCGCCGTGGATGATGTTGATGTCATGCAAATACTGGCCGGCCTTTGCCGCTGCTATAAATGATGATATCACTACTAGCACATGCTACATTCTTGTAGATGACTAACAATACAAACACATAATATAGTACACCATGTTAAACTTCATTATGTTACAATATGTTGTTTTATATTGTGCTACAGCATATGTTTATGTATGTATATCTTTTTATGTTGCTATAGCAATACACTACATTGTTGCATATTCAAAATTGACTGAACTGCTCTTCTGTATTCGGATAAACGGATTATGCTGTTAACCCCTCGTGCGGCTCCTGGTCTTCAATAGCCTAAGCATCTGAGGACCCGACTCGCGCGATCTCGATGCATATCTCCAAGGCCTCTAGCAGGTCCTCGTGATCGCAATGCGCAACGCGCTGTGGGCCATTGCAGACTCGCAGAAGGCTTAGGGTTTATAGGGCTTCGGGAGAAACGAGCAGGGAGCAACCTGGTCGTGGAGCCTTGGGCTTACACAGCGTCCACCTGCGCAAGCACTCGTTTGTCTACGAGTCATCGGCAACTCAGATGCCCAGCCGAGACATCATCATACAAGTGCTTGCAGGAAACTGAGGGTTCGCACGCAAAGTGCCGCCGTCACACCATTCCTCTGCATCGGAATTCTGACTAACATCGCTGGAAGACTGATGTGGGTGTGTTTTGCTTGAGCTCACTTCTAGAGGCAACAGGCCTTAAGCCTAGACCGCCCCCCCCCCCCTTCCACTGTAGAGTCCTGGACGATCCAGGTTTCAAAGACGTTGGCGATGTCCTTTGCCTGAATGATATTCATATTAACATGATGTTGAAACAATATGAATATTAAATAGTGAAAAAATATTGATGAAATATGAAAACTGATAAATTGAAATTACATGTGTATATATGTATATGGCTGCTAATGATGTATACGAACTTCTAGTACAACTCCTAATACACACATATCAGAATCATATGTCATAATGTATCGTTGTAAATCATTCTACACACTATACATACATACATACATACATACATACATACATACATACATACATACATACATACATACATACATACATAATACATACATATACATATATATATATATATATACTATATATATATCTACAGAGAGAGCATACTCTCTTATTTGCTGCACAGGAAAGATGTCGAGCTTGGGGATGCTTAGTGATGGTTTTGGGGTTGGGCGGTTCGGGGATTAGGGTTCAGAGTGGGGAGGCTGGGGTTCTAAACCCTAAACCCTAAACCCTAAACCCTAAACCCTAAACCCTAAACCCTAAACCCTATGGTTCTGGGGTTCTGGGATTCTCCGGCCTCGTCTCCGGCATTGGCACTCAGGGACTTCACTCTGCCTCCGTGCTTGAAGGTCTGGACCTTTGGATTTAGGGTTTAGGGTTTATAGGGTTTAGGGTTTAGGGTTTAGGGTTTAGGGTTTAGGGTTTAGGGTTTAGGGTTCAGGGTTCCGAAACCATGTGAGCTTTACGCAAGTGAAGCCTGCGAAAAGCATGACAAGGAGCGTCGGCAAAGATTTTTGTGCCGACGTCCGAGTCGCCAACCAGGTTTGGATGCGAAATCGACACGGACAGCACAGCCTGAAACTGCACTGGCAAAGCCTGTGCGTCTGAGATTCGGCATTTGAGGTTCATGGTACTTAAAAACCCAATAATGACTGTACTTATAACCCAATTCTAACCATAATGGGCACTTAAGGGGCTCCAAAGTGGGCTATAAGTGCAGTTATGTTCTAACTGGTTTAATAAGTACCGTGAACCTTCAAGTAGAAGCATGCTGCGTCGGACTCCTCGTAGTGGGGATTTGTGTCGATGTCCTCAATATCTTTCCCTGTGGGTAGGACCGTCTTGATCATCTTGACCTTGGCTTAGCTAGTGGGCATTCAATCCTTAGAAGGGGGACAGGAAGTTTCTGCGTCATAGCACTCGGGGAAGGGACCGCGACGGCTGCACCACTCCAAAGCGAGAAGTAAACCTCAGAACGGCTCAGCACTGCATGACAGAGGCATGACAGGTTCCCACCTCTTGAACGCGAAAATGTTGAGATACATCCGAGACGGCAGCCGAGCCAAATGATCCTTGTCCGACGAGACGCACCTCAACCACTCAACCAGCTAAGTAAGGCGGGTCGGCAAAGTGTAAACCCTAAACCCCAAACCCTAAGAGCAGGGCCAGGCGCACGTCCCGAAAGGGTGAAGTGGGCCTCGTGGCGTTGCGCGACTGCCATCCATCGCCACCCCATCCATCGCCACCCCCAAGCACTGCAGCCAGCTGCCAAGCTAAGGTGCACACGTCTTGGTGACGTTGTTGCCTGTTCGGTTTAGTGGTTTAAGGCCACAAACCTCAAATTCAATTTAACCCCAAGACAAACAACGACTGCCTGAAGACAGCGGTGATACCTGTCTTGCCGCCAGCTTTTCCGGCGCCTACGCTCGTGCTGAGGTGCATGCAGTACATGTGCATGTGTTGACAACAGCTTCAGCAGCTTCACCCGAACCCAGTAATGCATTATGAGAATGGAACCAGCAACATACTCGTGAGGTTTAAACTGAACTATTTTTTCAGGAATCAGACACACACAGAGAGGTAAATTTCTACATTGTCGCATCTAGGCAAACACACATAACATTGCAGGTCATTTGTGCAAGCAATAAAAACCTGCAAACAATCTGAGGATTTGGGGGGGGGGGGGGTTGAGACGTGAGGCTTGGGGGTCTGCGGGTCTTCTCTTCGCCGGCTACCCGCACCAGTCGCTCTGGAGCTGGGTACTTGCCCAGCTTTTTAGGGTTTAGGGTTAAGGGTTTAGGGCTTTATGACAGACACATGGATCTTCAGGCTACAGCATCTGTGCTGGAATGTGAAACCCGATGGCTACGGCTACGCAATTGAAGTGGACCCTTGCCATGACTCTCTGCAACATCTTGCCAAGATCAGCACCCAGCCTGAGAATCAGGCGCAGCGCTGGCTTCTCCAGGCACGGCGCCTTCTGCTCAGCTGCAGCAAGGAAGCACTTGGAGGTTCGTGGTACTTCATAACCGACCTGCATTCATAGCCCACTCATAAGCCCCTTAATTATCCTAATTGGTCATAAATGGGTTATAAGTGCAGCTACTATTTGGTTAGTAAGTACCATGAACCTCCAAGCAAGCACCCAGAGTGCAGAGGGCGCAACCAGCGCCTTCGACTTGCTCAGGCATCATTTGGACGAAGAACCAGTGGCCATCACCCAGCCATCCTCCAGAAAGACATTAGGGTTTGGAGTTTGGGGTTTGGGTTTAGGGTTTAGGGTTTAGGGTTTCCATGTATCCCCAAAAGGACACCCAATATTTATAGATTCACCAATTTAAAACGGAACCTTATATACACTCACCAATAACAGTAACATAAACCCTGCGTCATACAGAAGTCGACAGCGCTGCGCTGTCTGAGCCATGTGCCAGTGGGCACTTTCTGCCGAATGAGGCCGGGACACATCCGCGATGGAGTTGGAAACGTGGTTCAAGAAAGGTATACAAAGGTCAAGTATGAATTCGAGCAAGCCAACTACAGTAACTACAGTACTATGAGAAAGGGATCCGCATGGGATAATGTGGATAATACGTGAATCCCAGAGGCGGGAAACAACACAGCGAGGGACAAAGCGGAAGCTAATCGTGACACATCTGCAAGTGCAGGACAAGTCCAGATGCGACAACGCTCCAGTGAGACACCATGGACAAGCGAACGTCCGACAGGATGATATGGGTCGTCCGGAGGTGTTCTTCTTTCGAGAACAAACTTCAACAGAGGATGAAATACGCATCAAGAGGCGACACCAGCACCCGACTCAGCGTCTCGGTCAGAACAGATGACAGACTCAATGACAGAGCTGTATCTGAAGCCGAACTCCTTCACTCCGCTTGCTGCCATGGACTTCGAGCACTGACTCGCATCCCCTCTAAACCCAAAATCCTAAACTTCTAAACCCAAAACCCAAAAAACCCTACGCCCACGCCCTAAGCCTCAAGCCAAACAACCCAACTTCCAACTTTCCACATCACGACCAAGAACTCTTCGACTCAAATCGTCTGCCTCTTGGCTTGGGCCACTGGTGAGTCGACGTCAGCCTCAACTTCCCAGGCATCGAAGTGCCCACACGCACACACACACACACACACAGAGCGACAAATTATCCGCCCTCCCCCCCCCCCCCCCCCAAAAAAAAAAAAAAAACCTGAAAAAATAGCGAATAACATGAAAAACCGGCTGCACAAGCCTATGGCAACCCTACGCCCTGAACACAATCCCAAACCCTCAACAACCCTAAACCCTAAACTGCTTGAAACACCTCGAGGCTCGAGCCCAGGGTTCTCCACCGCCGCTGCGGTCTCCTCTGCCAAGGCTTTATAGGGTTTAGGGTTTAGGGTCCACTGTTTAGGGTTTAGGGTTTAGGGTTTACGGTTTAGGGTTTAGGGGCTTTAGGATTTAGGGAAATTTTATGGGGTCTTCTGGGTGGTTTTGGGAAGGGTTTATTCTTTTTGTTGGCGGTGGGGGGGAAGTTTTTAGGCTCTTGTAACTGTAGGGCTTGGGGATTTGCAAGGAATTTTGTGGTTCGGGGCTTGATTTTTGTGTGGGGGTGTTCAGGCTCTCCATATCCTACAGCCAGGTACGCAACAGGCTGAGGGCCCAACGCTGATGGGCACCTCTGCCGGAGTGAAGCGGCAATTCAAGAGGATCCTGCCTCTCATGGGGGTACTTGGAGGTTCAGGGTACTTATTAACCCAACAATAACTGTAGTTATGACCCAATTTTAACCCTACTAGGGCACTTAAGGGACTTGTACGTGGGTTATAAGTACAGTTATAATTGGTGAGTAAGTACCCTGAACCCAAGTAAGATGCCAAGAACCCCAGCTCGTGGGTCAGACGGTGGCGCAGGGAAAGGACACTGCTGACCTTTCTTCAGCCGCGCCGATTGCGCAGGATGCTTGACCTAAAGCCACTCTCATGTGGACGGCTGCCCTTCGTTGGCGGAACTGCCTTCACGGCGCTTTCTGCAGAGCTTAGCCTCGTGCCGTCGCCTGAGCGGAACAACCGCCGGGCTTGGTATCCAGCTTCTTGCCTGATGTCACTGATGTCGATCAAGTCAAAGCTCTGGAATCTGCATGAAAATGGGCGTTCGCTACATCAGGCCTGACATTGCCACCGCCACGACTTTCCAGAGTTCCATCACCTTGCCAACTGGAGATGTAGGTAGTTCTCTAAATTAGGGTCCCTTTTTGGGATCCCGTTTTAAAGGGTGCGGCCTTATAATGGGTACCCAAAAAAGTGACCCTAATTTAGGAAGCTACCCATGTGGCAGTTTGCCAACATCAACGTTGCACTGGCAGTCTGACTCTCGCTGCCCCATTCACTGCCTCGATGGCTTCAGGAGTTCAGGCAGTTCTTATTCGTGGCACAGAAGTGACAACTAGAAGTAGCTAGTACTATTTGGGGCTTTACGAAAATAGGGACCCCCAATATAGATCCCCAAGTAGAAGGATTACCTTATAATCAGGAACCCAATAAGGAACCCTCAATTTCGGAAGCTCCCATGTGTTGTTTCTTGCTGCTTTGTATCAACTTGGAAGCTGGTTCGGGGCTCCAGCCTGACTGGACTCGCGGGAGACCAGGCGGATGTGGTCCCAAAGCGACTCTTGTGTGGTGGTCTTTCCACCAACCTGACCATCGGCGCCACCAAAGCTTTCCGAACAATCGTCACGCGGGGGGGGGGGGGGGGGGGAAAGCTTAGATCCCCCGCCCTAAACCCTAAACCCTAAACCCTAAACCCCCTACCCATAGGCCCAACGATGAAAGCCAAGAAGGCGCAGCTGGCCTCCACGCATGGCCGGCCCGGGAACTTCTGCGGCGCAATCACCTTCACCAATTTTCCCTAAACCCAATCTTCCTTGAACCCTAAACCCCCTAAACCCCCTAAACCCCTAAACCCCCTAAACCCCCTAAACCCCTAAACCCCTAAACTCCAAAAAAAACAGCTAAACAGGGAGCCTCGACGTCGGTCAGCTCCTTGAAGGCCTGCGCTTCATCGAGGCTCTTCAATGAGGATCACTTTTCTACCTGGTTCTTAGTAGGGGAATGAGGGAATCTGAGGGGCCTGTATGTAGGTTTTCGGTTTAGGGTTTAGGGTTTAGGGCTTAGGGTTAAGGGTAAGGGTTTAGGGGTTAGGGGTTAGGGTTTAGGATTTAGGGTTTAGGGTGTACCCTTTAAGGGGTTATATAGGCTCATTCCCTACCAAGAACCAGACAGCTTTGGGGGTGCCTATTCTCAGGGCACTTTGTAAGGGACCCCTGGGATGTTTCCCCTTATACCAGCAGTCCTTAATAGGGATTATAGTACCCCCTACTATAATCCCGATTAAGGACTGTTCGTATCAGGGAGAACATCCCAGACAAACCCAAATAACGACCCTGATTTCGAGAGCCACCACCAAAGTTGAACAGATCCAGCTGTCACGATGAGTGGGACTCTTTGTTTCGTGGAGGAGCTTTGGGTTCCGTAGTGCAACTAGGGCCCTAAACCCTGAACCCTAAACTGAGGCAGGTTTGGGGGCCCTAAACAACAGAGAGTAAGGGTACTAAAAACTGAAGTTTATGCTTAGAACCCTGCACCCCAGCCCTTTCGGGCCTTGTTCGCAAAGAACAGGGTCCACTCCATCGAATCGGGCCGAGCCCAGACCAGCACGATGGCGGCTTCACGTGCCTTGGCGCGCAGTGGGGTGACATGGACACAGAATGGGCTTCAGGATTTAGTGTGTCATACATGGGCATTTGCAAAAAGGCAAAAAGGTTCCCCTTAATTTCCCCCCCCCCCCCCCAACAAAAAAAACGAAAAAAACATCCTGATAGAGCTCCACCCCTTTTTTGGGGGCCCCCCCCCCCCCCAAGATTTTGAAGATTTGAGCTTCGTAACAATCCAGCAAGGTCGAACGAAACCACTTGCGCTCGTACGCTCTCTGTCCTTGGCAGGCGGCATCAAGCATCGCCCTTTCTCGCAGCTTTCCTGAGTCGAAGTTTCTGCTGGAAAGTCTTCAAACCCCGCGTCCAATGTGATAATTCACCTGAAAAGCATCAGAACGGAAACCCACAGAATCTGGGAAATTCTGGGTATGCTGCCGCCATACCACTGGACTTCGTCTTCAGTGGGCTCCTGATTACGGTGCGGTAGCCCATCGGTATGGTGAAAGTAGGAATCTGAACCGTGATGCACCATCACTCGCCTGATCCGCATCCTTGTCCTGCAGCTCTTGCTGCAGTTTCTCTAAGTGCTGGTCCTCCAGGGCCTCACGAAGAACCCCACTCAGCACATCGGCCCAACTTCAGCTGTCTGCATGCGTGGCCTGAACGACCAAATGCGCAAAGTTGATGAGAAGACCCACCTGCTGTGCAGTCAGCAGCAGCACTGCCAGAGTAGGGACTGCCCAACATGGGAGGGGGAAAATGCGGGCAGTTCTCGAAATTAGGGTCCTTTGTTGAATGTATGGAGCTCTTTTCAGACGGACCCGCCAAAAAGGACCCAAATCTGGTGAGCTGCACATATATCAACCCTAAACCCTAAACCCTAAACCCTAAACCCTAAACCCTAAACCTAAACCCTAAACCCTAACCTTAGACCATAAACCCTAGACCCTAATATAGGGAGCTGCCCATATGCTTATCCCCACAGTCAGACAGCAAGGCCTCTTGTGGTCGAAGGTCCTGGAGTTGGCGAGGCTGCGCAGACCGCCGCAACACGGCCGCTTAGGGTTTAGGGTTTAGGGTTTAGGGTCTCAGCTCCCAGCTCTGGGCACCCGGTCGATGACACACAGAGATCCCAGACCTGACATGAAGGGGTCTTTGCTTTCGGGGTTTTGAGGTTTCATTTTGAGGGTTGGTACTTAGGGTTTATAGGGTTTCAACAGGTTTTGTGGCTTCTTTTTTGGTGTTGTGTTTTGGGTAACAGGAAGTGAGGATTTTGGTTCGGGTTAGCTTTAGGCCTTCTCGGAACTTCTCTGGGAGGGCTAAGGTTTGGGGCGTTGCCTTTTCGGGGGAGGGCTGTGGGCCGTTTTCGGTGAGGCCATGTGAAGTAGGGTTTATGTTTCTTGTACTGCGGACCGGAGGTCGTGAATCATATCAAGGTGAGACAGCTTAGATTTGTACTAAGCACGGTTAGCAAGCACACAACATCAGTGGTCGAGAACGTGAATTAGCTGATCAATGGTTAAGCTTCGCAAGGATAGATGAGATAGAGTTTCTTGTATCCCCAAAAAGACACCAAATATAGACACTCACCAATATTAAAAAGGAACCTTATATACACAAACCAACAACAGTAATATAAACCCTGTGTCAATGTGCCTTAGATTTCGGATTTTGACACGGTGGGGGTTGTGGGGTTTCCCGATGGATTGTTTTGGTTTAGGTACATTTTCTGGGCTGGGTAAAGGTGACACTTCTGAACTCTCCATGGAATCTAACTTAAGCAATACGACAAGAACGGGCAACTTATGCCGAGGCGATGGCGAAGCCCTTCCGATGTCACCAAAGGGCAGCCTGACAGGCCACCACCGTGCACTCTGCAACCCTAACATGCCTTGATTTAGCACAACTCCAAAGAGCCCAATACACCTGAATTAAGGAATGTACCGTAAATCATGATAAGGATCCCTATGTACATTAAGGTAATTATTCCTTTGAGCAAGGGCAACAGCTCGATGCTTTTGGCGCCTCCGTAGAACTGAATGTATGGCTCTCCAATCACCTGAGACAAGCCCATGCTCACTTGCCACATGCGCATTGGACCCTGTTGAGCCCTGCGCCTTGTGATGCTCCCCCTTACCCCCTATTACAATTCCTGTTAGTATAGGGGGGGGACATCCCAACCGACGCCCAAACCCTAAACCCTAAACCCTGAACCCCCTGGAACCCCAACAACTCTCTGGTCTGGCTGAGTCGTCGGCTAGAGGGTTCCTTAGGCAAGGCGTCGGCAAGACAAACCACTTCCCCCTTATATTAACAGCTCCTCAATAGGGATCATACTAGGAGGTACTAGAATCCCTATTAAGGATACTAACAGCTCCTTAATGGGGAATATCGTAGGGGGTACTCGGATCCCTATTAAGGACTGCTAGTATAAGCAACGGCTTGACTTTCAAAGTTGGAAAAGCAAGTCCTGCAGTCGGCTTGCACTATCATGCTCCCGATCACCGGAAACTGTGCTGAAAAAGTACGAATAACTAATACGCAATGTAACTTTGACCAAACGGGCGGCGAAGTACAACATGCCGCAAAACTACTACACGCTCTCTATGCAATGACTCTGCCCATGACGCAAGGCTTTCGTTGTGGCTGCCGCTTTGAGTCAGCCTTCATTTTTGCTAAAGACAACTATACTTGATGAACCAGGGTTTCAGCTAAACATAACAGAGTGCATCACGAATCTGCATGTGTATTTGCTAACTAACTATGCATTCATTTTGTTGTTGTGAAAGTTCGGGATTTGTGACTTAGGAAGATGCTGGCTAGTTTTCTTTGACGGAACAGAGTCAGCCTCGTAGTGCTATTGGAACAGCTCGAGCATCTTCGGGTTTCGACCCTCCACTTATGGTTGGGGGACTTCAGGGTGTAGAGGGTTTTACTAGTAGGGTTTAGGGTTCTAGGGTTCGGGGTCTTCTCCTAAGGTGGTTACATGGTCCCTTGATCTGAGCCTTTAATTTTGGGAGAACATGCCCCTTATATACCCTATAAAACCGCAGCGCCCATAATTCAGAACCTTTGAAGAAGGTAAGGGACCATAAGGAAGGACGATGGAAATTCCCTTAGATCTTCAACACGGAAGACTCACGGAGCTGCATGCTAGCTTTCGCGAATGGATGTGCCATGTCAAATCTTCGAATGCGCAACGTAGTTAACGTAATCAGCAAGAACGGAAGTAGCAGACTCACCAGACAGCCACCCGAAACTCTGCAAGTTGCGTTTAGCAAGCATTCATCGCATCTGGCTTTGCAACCTGTAAGACTTCGAGACTTTACTGCTTTTTGCTTGCTCGGGAATTTTCACCCATGGTTTTGCAAGCCTGTGAGGACTACACAGTTCTCGCCCATGGCTTTCCAGCGTTCACGGCGGATGCAGACGGAAGGCGCTCCATGGCCCTTGGCCGCGTTCCCTTGCAAGCCATGCCCTGTGAAACCCTTGGGATATGTGCCTCAAAGCCCTCAACTCAAAAAGCCAAACTCTAAGGGGATTCAAATCTTTGGGATAGAACAGGGTACCCCGAGTTTGGAAAATGTTCTGGTGGAATCCAAGAAGCTTCATGAAGCGCAGGTCGTGTCTGGCATCCCGCACGAGGAGCACCCGGGCGTCCTTTTGGGGTGCGTTGTGGGGTTGCTGGTGCTTAGGGTTTAGGGTTTTAGGGTTTAGGGTTTAGGGTTTAGGGGTTAGGGTTTACGGTTCAGGGTTTAGGCTTCGGGGCCAGGATGGTTCACTTGGAGGTTCATGGTACTTATCACCTAAACAGAACTGCACTTATCATGAACCCACTTAGAAGCCCCCTAAGCGCACTAATATGGCTCTAATTGGGTGATACGTACAGCTATACCTGGGATAAGAAGTACCATGAACCTCCAAGCAGGGTTTGGGGGTAGGGCATGGGAGGTTTAGGATCGACTACCTAGGGTGTTCAGGGCATTCGGGGTCGGAGGGATTGAGGTTGAAGGCTTCAGGTTCGACAGGGGCTCCGGAAGAAGTCCGGCGCGCCTCGATGGCCTCGGGAAGCAACGTGTAGGCACAAAAGCTGCAGGTCCTGACATCTGGTTGAGGACTCATTCTTAACGTTTAGAGTTTAGGGTTTAGGGTTTAGGGTGAACTCCAGGGTTCGGAAACAAGTAGGGGCCCCTAATCCGAGCCCTGATTTTGGATCCTTACATACCCTACGAATCCTAAATCCTAAATCCGTACAAGGGCTCTTAGAGTCGCTCCACCTTTGGGGGCTTCCGGGAGTAGGGGTGCTTTTTTCCTAGGGTATAAAAGGGGTACCCCTATTTTGGGTAAAAAACGGGGTACCCCTATTTTGGGTATAAAATGGGCACCTATTTTGTGAAATACCTATATCGCTACGGGCCCGTGTGAGGGGCCCTTGGTGTGGCACCCCTGAAGGTGCGAGGCCTCAGAGCTTCAAGGTTTAGTAGTAGTTTGAGGTTGAGGGTTTGGGATTTTAGGGTTTAGGGTTTAGGGCTCTTAGGGTTTAGGGGTAGTTTGAGGTTAAGGGTTTGGGTTCGAGGGGATTTGCTGTAGGGTTTAGGGTTCAGGCTATATGGGGCATGATGGGATTGATTGAATCCCCATGAACCCACGTCATGGCATTCTGGCAAGATGCACCCTGATGGGCGCGATTGTGCCCTTTTACACTCACCTCAGCCTCACAAAACTGTCGCACTTTAGTGAACTGAGCCCTAAAATCTAAACCCTAAAGCCCTAAACCCTAAACCCTAAACCCCAACCCCAAAACCCGAAACCCCCTAAACCCTAAACCCTACTATGAAACCTGAGTCGCAGCTTAGTGAGCTCAGGCCTGGGTGTTTCGTCTGCAGACAGCCCGCACTTGGACTTGAACCTGAGAGTTTGCTCAAGGGGCTCAAGGGGCCCCCCCAAAAAGGGGGTTTAGGGTTTAGGGTTTAGGGTTTAGAGTTTAGGGTTTAGGGTTTAGGGTTTTACGGTTTAGGGTTTTACAGTTTAGGGTTTAGGGTCTAGGGACGTGAAAAAAGATTGAAGGATTTGGGGATTCTTGAGATTTTGGGAGGGCTTTCTGAGCTCGAGGATGGAACCACTGCCTGTCTTCCGCAACCAAGGACACGAGGCAGATCGGAACCTGCTGGGCATCTTTAATCTTTCGCAAGAGGCGGCGGACAGGTTTGTGGTACGACTGCCGCCCTAAAGCCTAAACCGGGTAGTGAGTCACCACTTCAAGGGGACCGGAGGTGCGAGTACCCACCACAATCACGAGGGAGGAGCGCGAACTGCATTGTTCTGGGGACCCTAAAGTCGGTGGAAACAGGGTTGTTCTTCAAGACTACACTCGGCTTCCGGATTCTGTGCAAACAGCACGAGCTGCATGTCCCCATGACACAAGGTTGCCCTCCAAGGGCGTGCCTGCAAAATTGCGGCAACTGCTCGAGTAATGTTGTCGTAATCAGTGTCCTGAAGGCCAGCACAGCCATGGCAGTGATGCATTTCCCCTCTGCTGTGCCAGGGAATTCCACTTGCTTTGCACTGAGGATCTGATTGCTGCAGCCACTGGGTGCCCAACAACATTCACTGTGTCCACAACTTTCAGGGACTGCAGCTTAGCCATTCTCTCGGCCTGCCAGTTAACGGCAGATCGTAGTAACTGGCACCACAACAACGGCGACGACGACGACGACAACGACGACAACGACCACAACAACCACGACAACAACGACAACAACGACAAGGACGACATCAACGACAACAACGACAACCACGACTCCGGCAGCAGCGACGCAGCGGCAGCAGCAGCAATAGCAGCAATAGCAGCAATAGCAGCAATAGCAGCAATAGCAGCAATAGCAGCAGCAGCGACCACGACAGCGACAGTCGTCGTCATCATCGTCGTCATCGTCATGGTCATCGTCACCATTATCGCCATCATACTTGTCATCATCATACGCAAGTTATTGCTGTTGCTAAGGGCTGCAACAACAAGGGACCCTTGCCTCATTCTCTGGATGAGGAGCACCCATGTAGTCCTCGGCCTTGCACGCGCTTCTTTGTCCGAACATGCTTAGGGATGGGATGCTGATTTTGTTCATCTTGATTCTAAGCGTAAGTGTGTTGTTGTTGCAGTTGCTGATGCTGTGGTTGCTGTTGTTGTTGTTGTTGTTGTTGTTGCTGCTGCTGTTGTTGTTGCTGCAACTGGCTGTGGGGTTGCAGCAGACGACGACACCGCGCGAACCGACACGAGTTCAACGGAGCCGGTCAACGACAGCTGTAGCTCCATTCCCTCCCCAACTTTATCTTGTGATTCGTTCTGTCGATTGAGTATGGATAGGGGGAGCTTGCACCCGGGAGCTTGTGTGTAATTTAAACACCATGAAGACACTTCTCTTAAGAACTCCCTCAAGCCTTCAAGTCGTCAAGTCCTTTACATGCTTCGGCCCATGCCCCGCTCCTACATTGCAAGTAACGCTTAGGAATCTTGTTTCGGGCGCCCGAGGTGTGCGCCACTAACGTTTGGCCCTAAGCCCAAATCCTGCAACATGTTCGTGCGAACTTTGGGGTGAAACCCACTACATAAACAGTAAGGAGCTTCACGAAACAATCACGAAGCCATATGATACGGAAGTTCCCTAACCCCCCCCCGAACCTTTAATAGCTTGAAAAGAATTGCCCCAAACATGACAGACTCTGCCTCAACAGCATTCAAACACTACGTCCAACATGTAGGCCTGAACCCCCTCAAACAACAGTAATTGGGCTTAATTATCCCTAAACAGCCTTGACTATGGGGGGAACGTAGGGGGGTAGCCCCACCCACAACCTGTAGGTATGAGGATGCTACATGCCAATCTTCACGGTTTCGTTTGTGGGGCGGCGTGGGCCGGCCCGTGCCGCTCGGCACAACCCAGCAATTTATCGTACATTTGGTACACCCCTAAACCTCCTTACCGGCCTGCATCAAGGGACCAAAGGAGGGACCCTTATGAGGGGCCTTAGGGGTTCTTTAGGACCATGCAAGGTCCTATCTAGGGGGGGGGGGGGGGGAAATAGGGGAACAAGATTAAGCGTCCCTAAACACTAAACCCTAAACCCTAAACCCTATACCCTAAACCCCTTAACTGCAGCTCTCAGCTCCCTGCATTCACATATGCGCCAGGCTGGGCTTCGTGAGCTCCTTTTCCCGCGCAGAATGCATCCGCAAACACAGCAGGTTCAGGGTTTAGGGTTTTTGGGGTTAGGGTATAACTGTTGCTTTACTGAGCTTATTGGGTTTGAGGGTTTATAGGGTGCGCAGGTAAGGCCTGGGCTTACAGGGTTCAGGGTTTTGGGGGCTTCCAGGGTTCAGGGTTTGGGGGGCTTCCGGAGTTCATGGGCTTGTGGGATTGTAGCTTTTGACGTTTAGGTACTACGGAAACCCTACACCCTAATAAACCCTAAAGCCTGAACCTAAACCCAATGGAATCCTAGACCCTAGAAGCCCTAGACAATCATGGAATGATGGTGGCAGGGCCTTGTTTTCCCCGAGGTCTGAGACTGAGCTCCACGCTTGGCGGCTTCTTTCTCTCCAGAAGCTCCGCCAAGGCCGTAAGTCCCAGCATCTTGGCCTGGCTTTGCGAGCCTAAACTGCTATTTGCCCAAGAACCCCCCGAAAAAAATGAAAGATGCTCTTCCTGATAAGGGGAAGATAGGGATTGTTCTTGTACATTGTTTTCGAGGTAAACTGCTATTTGCTGAAGAACCCCAATCGGGTCTTGGGATTTTTCAGTTGCGATTCTGTGGATGGGACCTTGGGGGCATATCTCTCAAAGTACACTTTCGCACATTATGGGTATGGTAGTATTGTTCTTACAGTACAGTACATTCGAATATGGAAGCGTATGTCAGAATACATTTATTGTTATAGCCTGTTATAGCATGCTTATGCTCCTTATAGTATAAAACGGTGTATTCCTTGTAGTTTAGGTCTGCAAGCGATGGAAGGCAGGGGCTAGGGTCGTGCAATGAAGGAGTACGCGCCCCCCTTGGACCCCCCTATCTTGCGCCTGGAATAGACTTCTACACCACGGTCCCAGTTTGGCCTGGGGAGTTGACTCAATTAGGTCCCAGACAGGGTACAGTAGCTTTCAGGCCTCCACACTGGCCACAACGACCCCCGCGATAAAAAAAGGAGCACGATAAACAAGAACCAAAACTGAAAGCCGTAATCTCGCCTCCCCCACAAGCAACAGACCCTAAACAACCTTCCCAAAGCCCAAGCCCTACCTCAAACCCTAAACCCTAAACCCTAAACCTTAAACCCTAAACCCTAAAGCCACTTTGCAGTGTGCCTCCGACTGCAGTGTGAGCAGCGCCACGGAAGTCCTTGGGCGAATGGAAACGTGAAGTCACCATTGGAGCTCTTTATTATCATTATTAACATTATGATGATGATTATTTTTATTGTCATTATTCTTATTACTATTATTCCTATTAGTATTATTATTGTTATTATGAGTATTATTCATGTTTGGGATTTGAGTTTTGCAAGGACTGCGGCTTAGTACACGCAAGTCTCTCTGGAGGTACGAAAAGCTCCGGCCCATGGCGAAGAAAGCTAAGTACCTGCGCACTCCCTTGCTGACTCTGTCAACATGCAACAGATCGCATCGATAACATGTCGCAGTGCAAGTGGCAGCTGATCTGAAGCTCACGAAATGGAACTGCTCCCCATCATGGTCAAGGAAGTAGGATCCATCCTTGACCACTTTCGGGGGTTTGCGATATTAGTGGTACCTTGTTGGGGTCCTTATTTAGAAGGGGAACCCCACTATTTGGGAATTATATTGGGGGTCCCCTATTTTCGTAAACCCCAATGTGGCCACAACTAAGAGGTGCGACATCTACAACTCGACCAACACAGCTGACGTTGTGCCTGTGCATGTGTTCTCTGGCATCTCTCCGTGTCTTTCTGTATGTCTTTTGACCCTAAACCCTAAACCCTAAACCCTAAACCCTAAACCCTAAACCCTAAACCCTAAACCCTAAACCCTAAACCCTAACATGGTGCACGGCCAAGCTCTGTGGCCGGGCCTGATCGCATGGCCCCGAGACGATGTCGGACAGCCGTGACCCCGCCGCTCTCCCGGTTGTCAGGGTCGACCGCGTCTGGGATCAGAGGAAGGATTCATACTGATATTCTTAATATTGCTAATCTTATTCATAACGTTAAACACACACACACACAGAGCACCAGCTTGGTGCAGAGCTGTGGTGAAGTGGTGCCCCCCAACATTGAGCACAACCCGGCCACCTGGCAATGCGCCCGAGACAAGCAAATATTGTTGAAACCTTGTTTGCATTTGCGCCTACCAAGCTCTCTACTCACTTTCACCACGCTCCAGTCCCCAATTCTAGCCCCATTTCCTTTTGGGGTGGGGGGAGGGGGGGCGGCATCTTATTTCTTGAAAACTATCAACCAAAACACCAGTTACTCACAAGAAAAGGAACTAGGTAACGGTTTGAAGAGGCCTGCCGCCGTCTGCCTCGCCTTGAAGCACTCAGGCATCCGACTAGTAGCCATAAAAGAAGTGTGACTCTCGTGATCTCAGACTGATGGAACGTCCCCCTTCGACTCTGACAAGTGGCATTGAGGCAGGGCAAACACCTGAGCACTGGGGTCACTGCACATTGCCATACATGCAAGCAGCTGCCTGCCAGCAGAATGTGTTGCATTCTTGCACTCTCTGAACATCTCCATGCGAGCACGTCCGTGGGCTGCTAGGCAGCCGGCGAAGAACTGCTGGACATTGTGTCAGACCTGAAGCCGGGACAGTGTGCTTCTGCGGGCATGTGCCTTCCCTGCAGCTGAGGGAGGCCTCACCGACGACAGCTCGGAAAAGCTGTCTCTTCCTGCGGGGCAGCTGACAGAACCACGCGGAGGCAGACCAAAGCTACGGCAACAAGCAAGTGTTAGCCTCCTGAGACTCTGGCATGGATATAGGTAGTTGCAGCGTGCACAAAACCTTCATACATAGCGCACGCCGGGCAGGACTTGCAGGCTTTGTCTTGGCTAAACAAAGTGAAAAAGCAGCGACATGCTGAACCCTTTGAACCAGTGAGATGCCGCGCAGCACGTTCTAGCACGTCGATTTCTTGTGTTTCTTGATGCTACTAAATAAATTTGGGGCTTGAGCCTGTCAATGACCACATGGTCCGACAGAAATGCGACAAGACGGGCTCTGCTGACTGTGCGTGAAGCTCCGGCAACATTTTCACTGCACTTGTGGCGTTGTGAATCAGTGAAGGTCAGTCGATCAGGGAGTCGGCATACGACGCCTGGCCAGTTGCACACCCTAATCTCGTAGCCAACTGCTGGGCTTTTGAAGCCCTAAGCTGTATACACCCCCAAACCCCAGTCCTTGGCAAGCAGTCGCATGCAAGTGCCAAAGAAAGCCGCCTGGTCCTCAACAACAGCAACGCAGAAGAATGTCATGGAAAGATGAGAGCTCGAGGCTGGGTAGCAACTGAAAGTGAATTACTGGCTGCATTGCTTGTCACGTTGTGCAAATAATGCCAATGCTGAAGCACAGTCCCACAGTCCTCCTGATCGAATCGAAAGCGCAGGAAACAACCTCCTGCTAGGCTCACGTGCACCATCTTTCTCCTTGGGATGATAGTGGCAAGTCGGTGACATGCTGCTGCCACAAAACAAGATTTGGTCGCGACCCCTGCCTCTCGTTTGCCCAAAGCCAGCTTGCACTCCTTCGACCCTTGTCGAGGGGCCGCACCCAACGAATGCAACTAAGCCGAATGCTTTGCTCCAGACCTCCCGTGGTGATGATCAGATCTTCCAGGGACGAGGGCAGAGCCACCACTGCCACAAGATTGCACCCTTCGCCCGTCTCATTCCCCTCAATTGTCAGTTGTACAATCACGCCGCGGAGCATCGCTTCAACGAAAGTGGTGAGACAGTCGCGCAGCTCCGCCATCTCGGCATCGGAGATGGCGGGTTGTGAGGAGCTGGGGGCAGACCAGTCGTACGCAAGCTGCCGTAAATTCACAGGAACGTACAGTCTGGCAGGCATCAAACCATGGGCATTTTGCGTGTGAAGCTCCACGGCACCATCTTCCAGTGCCAGTGCGTAGCGTTGTGCTTCGGAAAGCTCCTGTGCAGGATTAGAGCTTCGAAAATTCTGCATGTAGACATGTAAATACACGTCGGGTGGCTTTCACGTCATTCCGCGTGTGACGCCCTGATGGGATTGTACAGTAACAGGGGGGGGGGGGGGTACGATTAAGAATCCCCATGAGGGAGCTATGAGTATAAGGGGGAACATCCCAACATGTGACAGTCAGCATGCCCCACCTGGCGAGGTTCTGGCGATCCAGACAGAGCCAGGCAAATCTCTCGAGCATTCTCCGAGCAGCCATCTTGGCTGCACACCCTCGGACCGATGATTGCGAGCACCCCTGATGAACTTCGGCAAAACCTCCTCTATTCCCCTTAAAAAGAAAAGACGATGTACGACGAAACCTAGCAGCAGAGATGCAGCATCGGTTCCGAAGGGCTTCTGAGCTACTGGATCCAACAGTTGCTGGGAATCATTGCAGGCGAGCGATCCACAAAGTCGGCTGCAGCAAGGCTCGGAGACGAGATCCGTCTTGAAGCCGGCCTGAGCTCAGGGTTTAGGGTTTGGGGTTTAGGGTTTAGGGTTGAGTTCTGAGGGACTTGGGGTTTCAAGGGAACTCAAAGATCAGGGTGTAGACCCGAGTGAGAGCCAGCCATCCTACACAACGTCCTTCCCCCGAAGATACTAGGATTAGGATGGCCCCTTAAGAACCCTGTGAGAAAAGATTCCTGAATATGGTCCTCTTAAACCCAATAAGGGTAAAGACAAAATGTGCCAAGGGCGTACCGAGGATATCTTTATAGTTTTACCTATACTTCTATATGGGGCTTCACAAAATACGGGTACCCTATTTGGGGGCCCGTTTAGGGGATTCTATTCTATTTGGGGTACCAAAAAGGGGTACCCCTATGTCGGGAAATACCCTAAACCCTAAACCCTAAACCCTAAACCCTAAACCCTAAACCCTAAACCCTAAACCCTAAACCTAAACCCCAAACCCTAAACCCTAAACCCTAAACCCCTAAACCCTAAACCCTAAATGCCCATATGGCGGGTTGAGACTGTTGGAGCCCGGGATTTCACTCCCTTGCGCCCCTCCGTGCCTGCAGGGAAGGATCTTCCTTTATCTCCTCCGACTCGCCTGGGTGCCTGTTGTAGGCTTAGGGTTTATAGGGTATAGGGTATAGGGTATAGGGTATAGGGTTTAGGGTTTAGGGTTTAGGGTTTATAGAAATTGTAAAGGGTTTGTGTCCGGGGTTTTGGGGGGTTTTGCCGGGTTTTGTTTTTGCTTTTGCTGAAATTTGGGGAGGTTTTGTCGGGTTTGGTGGGGGGTGGGTCGTTTTGTGGTGTTTGGAAGGGTTTGGGGGTTTGGGGGCGTGTGGGGTGGGGTTTTGGGGGTTCGATGGGTTGCGGTTTTCTTGGGGGGATTTTGGGGGGCCTAAAGGGACGCCGGGAGCATCTTCGGGGCCTTCTTTCCTTGTTCAGGGTCTTTTTTTGGGTGCCCTGTTGTCTGATTTTTGTGCGCTGTGAAGGATGAAGGATTATTGCACGGGCTGCTCGCAATGAAACGCGTACAATTTCTATTTATCCTGGCCTTGAGGGTTGAGGGCTTAGCGTTTAGGGTTTAGGGTGGGGTTAGGGGTTAGGGCTTTTCTTGTACATGGTTGCACGGCACGTTCTTGAGTGAAGAATGACTTTCGCATCTCTGGCCCATGTTTGCCCGTAAAAGTCTGCTTTTTGGAAGCAAACAATTCATACTCATGTTGCAAATTATTGCTATGATAATACTATATATGAATAATATTTATCATATTAGGTATATGAAAAATATTCATACTATAAATAGCTGATCATGATATGAATGTAAATAACAATACAATCATGTGGTACCCTACGCAGAAATAAAGAGTCTCCCGGCGTACAATGCCTCGGCATTCGGCTCGGCTCCGCAGGCTCTTCTTCGCCTTTGGAGCTCTCTTGCGAGGAGCGGCCGCCCATGGCAAACAGCCGGAGGCAGCGGCGGGACGCGCGACTTGCTGGGGTTTAGAAAGGGTTCTTGTTGCTAGTGCCCTGCGCCCGTTTAGGGCAGAAGGGTTTAGGGTGTAGGGTCTAGGGCGGCATGCACCGGCTGACTGTGTGATCTATTTGTGCTGCTGCTATCTATAACTTCTGCAAAGAGCGCGGAAATGATGAGCAAACCAGAAAAACAGTTGCAACAACACGGATCGATAGCTTCAAGACTCAAAGTGTCAGCAGTAGTACATAGGTGGCCATGCTAATCAGCAGCATCCTCAGGAAAATGATAAGAACCGAATCATAACAACCTTCGGCAGTTGATTACCCTGTCCCACCCATGCTGGTTACGGGTTTAGGGTTGGGATGTTCCCCCTTATACTAACAGTACTTAATAGGGAGTATAGTACCCCCTATGAACATCCCAAGTTTAGGGTTTCAAAGCTGCACGGAAGATCCTGCATGGTTCCGCTGCAGTCTGCCCCCTTCTCCTTCTGCGCGATTCAGCGTAGTTCCGGCTGTCCACATGTTGTGGAATCCTGCAGTTAAAGTAGTTTGCTTAGCCGATCCCTGATACCCTAGTGCTGTCCGTCTTGGACCGAAAAATGATAGGGGCGCGTCCGACACCCCTGATTGTCAACAAAGGATGCCGGAGCTATCAGTGCCATGAAGTCGCTTTAGACTTCCCTCAGTAGCCGTCTAAGATTCTAAGAATTTTCAGGCGTTTGGGAGAAGCTGCTCCGCAGCAAACCCAAAGGACCTCGCAGTACTAAGCTGGTACATGGCACGCAGGCAAATCACACCTGCGATGCTAAAATAGAATGGCCCTGAAAAACTTTCTGAAAAGGATTTCTAAATATAATCCTCTTGCACCCCAAAAAATGACATCGCATCCCAAAGGCCTACCTAGAAAATCCACTACACTCCATGGGTCGCACCATGCCAGCCGAGTTATGAAGAATTGGCAGATGCTTTGGCCAATTGCCATTATTGTCAGGAGCCTGGCCATTAGCCGAGACGCCGATTTGAAAAAGGAAACCGAGGGCGCAACAAAGAGCTGCTCCCAAAAGGGGCACAGGTCTTAATACATCAAAGTGGGAAAATCTGTGGCCCCATCAGCGGAAGAAGTGGGGGGCTTGTGGGAAGCCCTAGTTGAACCTGCAAGGGTTTTAGGGTTTAGGGTTTTAGGGCTTAGGGCTAGGGTTTAGGGTTTTAGGATTTAGGGTTTTTTAGGGTTTTAAGGTTTTAGGGTTTTGGGAGACAATGCGCAACCTAGGGTTTTGGGAGACAATGCGCAACCTTCAGACCCTCGAAGCTTCAACTCCAGGGGGTCCTCCTGCCCAAGATGGAGGCTGGCAAACACCTGTCCTTGGTAGCCCAGGAACCACATTACAATACGCGTGCCCTTTTGTGGTTGGTTACTTTGTGAGTCCTCTAAACCCCGAAAAAAAGAAAAAAGGGCTCCACTGGCCAAACCAAGTGTCACTTGGGAAGCACTCCGGCAACCGAGCCTCAGTCAGAGGTTCGGGCATGGACCACGCTTTTCGGACTCGAAGTAACCCTAAACCCTAAACCCTAAACCCCTAAACCCCTGAACCCCTAAACCCCTAGACCCCTAAACCCTAAAGCCGGCTGGACCTTTCAGGGCCCGTAGGTCGTGGCAGATCCCCTCCCGTCTTTTGAGAGTCTGAGGTGGATGCGCTGGCACCGTGGTCGATCAACTGCTGCACTTGGGCCTGAGGGGGGTGGGGGGGTTTAGGGTTTAGGGTTTAGGGTTTAGGGTTTAGGGTTTAGGGTTTAGGGTTTAGGCTTAGGGTTTAGGGTTTAGGGTTTAGGGGTTAGGGTTTAGGGTTTAGGGTTTAGGGGGGCCTGAGGGGGGGGGGGGGTTGGGAGCTTAGTCACTTGGGGTTTCGGGTGTGAGGTCAAGGAGGTTGAGATTTAGGAGTTGCAGTAGGCACCATACAAACCCTGAAGCTTAGGGGTGTGGAGATCTACCAGGGCTTTTGGAGCTAGGTCCCATCTTTTGGGTTTCGGGCTTGGGGTTTGGGGCTTTGGGCGTTTTTGGAGACACCCTAAACCCTAAACTCTAGACCCTATAGACCCTAGACCCTAGATCCTAAACCCTAGACCCTAAACCCTAAACCCGAACCCCTAAATCCCAAACCGAATGACGTGGACGATTGGCAGGCGATTGCTTACCTTACGGTTTCGGGTGAACTTTCTAGCATTCCCGCGGACAATTGCTAATGTATTGCTTACAGTCATCTCTCCCAGCGGTAGCAAGGCATTCCATGACACCTCAAGAGGACCCGAACCACTCAATCAAGGACCATTCCTTCCACCAGAATCAGTTTAGGGCATACATTCTGACCTAAGTTGTTTGGGCAATCTGGGTTCTGGCTGCAACATCACATCTGACTTACGATCAAGGGCCCAGCACCCCTTAAGGACTGCACGGCAAGCTGCCCTAAACCCTAAACCCTAAACCCTAAATCCTAGACCCCAAAACCTTTAAGCCTTTTGGGGGCTTGTCCGCATCTGCGGCCCGCCTGCAAATTCCTGTTATTCTCCTGCTGCAGCAACAGGGCCTGCTCCGGACTCGCATATTCACTCGGGGTTTGGGGTTTAGGGTTTAGGGGTTTGGGGTTTAGGGGTTTAGGGTTTAGGGTTAGGAGTGCTCTTGCACAGAAGGACAGGTTTGCCGTAAGCTCGCAGAAATCAGCGTGTGCCAGCAAAGCGGACTTCGCCATTTTGTCTCGCGTCCCGCCACCATCAGCCAGGAAGTCTGACCTCGCATCGTAAGGGGTTTAGGGGCTTTGAATGGGTTTAGGGTTCATTTTGGGCTTTAGGGGGTTGTTTTTGGGGTGTGTGTTGGGGTTTTTGTATGCCATGATGCCAGGTCCATGCAACTGGCATCTTGAGAGCCTCTCTGTTTTGTTCATCTAACAACCGTTATTGTATTTCTAGTTGTATAACAGATAGGTCAGTATGTAGAAATTCTACAAAATGTTTTTGAACATCTACTCTAGAATTGGTATATTGCATGTTTATCATACATGCTGAATACTTACTACTTGCGATTGAATAACTTATGCAAAACATTTCTTGCGAATCGTTTGGCTACGTACCGGCCCAGTCAGTCAGTCTTAGGGTTACTGCACCAAATCTCCTGTCCAAGCATCCACAGCTACTTTAGGACCACCCACACCCCACAACAAGTTGCGTGGAGCATTGCACGAGCAATGTCCTACCTCCTTCAGGGCGTGCGCTTCTCTCCTTTTGGTAGAACTGTTTGGAGGCCGGACTTCGGTGTTCCATGGCCTTTTAGGTCTTCGCAGGCCTCCGGAGGCCTTCAGAAACCTCCTGGCATCGGTGGCGCCCTCAGCTTTCGGGTTTAGGCCGGGTTTCAGGCTTAGGGTTTAGGGCGGGGTTTTGGGGGTTTCTTAAACAGGGACACCAACAAGGAACCTTGGTTTAGAACATCCCTGGGTTCAGGAAGAGCCCGTCTAAAAAGCGGGAACACTCAAGCCACATCGGCTTGCCTCAAAGAAACCTCAAGTTGTCCAAGACCCTCCGCACGAGCTGTGAGCCCTGCCAGCTCTCTTCGCCGAGAGCAGAGGCCACACCAGGCAAGTCGAAGAACACCTGCCAGGTGCTGAGGAACGAGGGATGGGTGGAAGGTATCGTAGTAACTTCGTAGCCCTCGTCGAAGTCCTAGCTGTCGTGCATGTAAGTAGCTGCAGCACATCGCCTCCCGACAGGTTTCTCGGGATTCATCTGCTGGCTCCCGTTGCGGCACCACTTTTGCCCGCAGCCGGAAGTAGACCTAAGTTACTCTTTTAGGGTTTCGGGTTAAGAGGCTGTGGGCATCTGGTCGCACGCTTTTCTGGCCAAGCAGGCTTTGCGGACGATAAGGCACCGGCCATGATCCGAATACCGCTGGGCGTGTATCTGGGCCTGAGTCCGCCCGTTGAACCCTATATGGCCATTTCCCAAAATAGGGGTGCCCCTTTTATACCCCAAACAGACTAGAATCCCCTTACGTAAAGGGACCCAAAAAGGGTAACCCTGTTTTGGGAAACCCCCATCCAGGCCCTAGATCAGCCAAAAACCTGTCGGGGCGCTAAGGCCTGGACGCCGCTGCATGGGCCGTGTGTGGATGCAGTATGACACAGTCCCCAGCACCTGAGAAGTGGTTTTCATGACAGCTCCCAAAGCACATGGCGTCTCATGGCCATTTTGAAACTCTTAGGGCCCGAAACATACGGGGCCGTGTTAGAGCGCGCACCCACCACCGATCAGAGATGTTCAGAGAACTGAATCTAAGAAGCAGGCGGAGGCTCAGAGGCAAAGCTTGTCCCGGTGCTTCGGCATCCGGGGGGCATGGCCTTTCAGAACTCGGCTCTGTTATGGCTGTGACGATGGCTGCATCCCACACCCAAAGTCTGTCGCATGAGGTCCTGGCACAAGCCCCTCATAGCCTTTGCAGCATTGCACACAAGTCCAGAATAAGACATTGCGAAGTGATCAGACATGCCCAGGGGTGGCCTCGCAAAGCTGCGCCCTCGCGGCACAGCGCAGCGGCGTCCTGTGCCACTTGTACTGTTGAACCCTCAGAGCTTCCTGAAACCGCATCAAACCCGAAGTGTCTACATCGGTGTAAGTTCTAAACCCCTGATGGGGCCACTCAGCCCGTGGCACAGCCCGGATCACAGATCTTCAGCGCCGGCTCGCGACGCAACTGGATGTGAGACCCCGGCCAAACACCTCGACTGCAGTTCTTTGGTCAAGAGGGCTTACGAGTCCCTGATCGTTTACTCAACACCCTAAGCATAATATGAGAGCCCCACGAATTATAAGTACGATTACAGTGAACGTAGTCAGTAATTGCTCTTGTGGGGTGCTGCAATATTGCACAGAGAGGGGAGTAAGGTGCTACGAGTGGGCCCTCGTTAGGGATTCTTGACTCTACGCCAGGACCCAGATGACCCAGCAACCTGTCGATATAGCTTGCTGTTACGCACCTTAAACAAAATCAGTAATAAGGAATTGGGGGAGCCAGTTTCTTTGCTGAAGAGCCATGTGCCTGGTATGGCCTCTGAAGTCCTCTTAATCCTTTTGCTGTCACCCTTAATTAATAGATGTCTGGCGAGCTTGTAATGCGCTGCATCCTTTGACTCCTCGTATTCCAAGTCAGGCAGAAGGTCGCCATTCGGGCACAGCTGCTGCTGTGCGTGCTGATTGAAATCTCGATCAGGCAGCGGCAGCACGGTGTTCGCACGGGGTTTGTCAAAGAACTTCGCAAACTCGACTGGACGGTGGCTCGCGATGGCTGGCACCGCCGGACGGGTGGGGGCTCTCAGCACCCCAAGATGTCCATGAGCTGGGCATGCCGGGCCCTCTTGAGTTCTGCGACGTGGGCGCTGTGGCCTTTTCCAGGTGTAGGCACTGGCTCTGATGAGGCGAAACGCGGGCCATCGGTCATGAGGTCATAGTACAACTTCACCTGGGTCGGACAGTGCTTAGGCCTGCTGCCCCACACCCTAAACCCTAAAACCTAATCCAGAAAACCTCAACCCTAAAACCTAAACCCTCCTTTTCTGGAGGAAACCCTAAACCCTAAACCAACCCTATGGCCACTAAGAGTAATTGCACATGCACTCTAATGCATGCAAGCAACGCCGACCGTGGACATGCTTCACGCCATTCAACTGCCAGTCCTGGGTCGATCTGTGAGTCGGCATGCATGACATTATATATATATATATATATATATATATCTCTCTCTCTATCTATCTAATATGTGTATATATATATAGATATATAGACATAGGTTATACATAATATGACTGTGCGCAACCACACATATCATCCGTATGATACATCATATACAATTAGTAATATGACATGCATAATATGTGAAATACATGTAATATATACATACACATGCATATGCATATTCTGCATATATATATATATATATGTATCTATATATATATATATATATATAGCATGTCGATCGTCATGACAATCATGATCTTACTAGCATGCATTGATATATGTAGAATTAATTGTTTAAATACAAGGCTGCCACAGCTCTCTGTCGAAGAAGTCGCCAACACCGATCCGGAAGTCAAGAGAAACTCCTGGGGCTCCACACGTAGGGCGGCGGAGGGGGGGGGGGGGGGGGGTTTAGGGGTTGGGGGGTTTGGGGGTTTAGAGGTTTAGGGGTTTAGGGGTTTCGGTTGAGGCTTTAGAGGCTATAGAGGTTTAGGGTTTCTCTTGGGGTTTAGGAGGCGTGCGCATATGCGCAAAAGTCATGTTGTACTATGTGGAAGCTGCTGAGCATGCCATACCGAAATCGGACAGCTTTGCCTGGCCCAGCTTATACTCTGTTGCAACAAAAGGCGATTCTGAAGACCTGCTGCCAAAAGGTAGCCACCCGCTCGCTTCGCTTCCAGATTTTCCCGCATGCAGACTCTCTGTGGATTGCAGCGAAGCGTCTCGTGAATGGCGAGGTGTTCGCCGGCACCTCGCATGAAGCTATCATGCCATCACGTCAAAACTGCCCCATCTGCTGCCATACGATCTGCCCCGTGCCCCAAAGCCCCACATGTTCTCAACTGTGATATAACGATCCCAGTGGTAATTTAATGTGTAGTCATCCACTATATGGATGCTATGTATACATTCAATATTTATATGTGTATTCCTGAATATACTCCTTGTATATATTCCCTAAACCCTAAACCCTAAACCCTAAACCCTAAACCCTAAACCCTAAACCCTAAACCCTAAACCCTAAACCCTAAACCATAAACCCTAAACCCTAAACCCTAATGCATCCCTTACTTTACTGGCTTTTGAAGCTCTGGTTCTGAGAGTCGCCAAGTCCCCGGCCTTGTGCCTGCAGAGCGTACCGTGGAACACCGCGATGCCTTGGGGGGGGGGGGGGCGGGTTTAGGGGTTTAGGGTTTAGGGTTTAGGGTTTGGTTTAGGGTTTAGGGTTAGGGTTTAGGGTTTTAGGGTTTTTAGGTTTTAGGGTTTACGGTTTAGGGGTTTTAGGGTAGGTAAATACTGCGGTTTCCCCCCCCCCCCCCCCCCTCCCCCCCCAAAAAAAAAAACTCCCAAAACCCCAAACCCGTTTCCTTCTCACGGCAACTTGCCCATGCTGCGGCTGAAATGTTCGCCTGCCATGCCTCCACCTTCTTGCACACTCACCAAAAGAAACATTCTCTTTATGAACGGATTCCTAATGCCACCTGAACACTGCATCACAACCCCGATACTGAGCCAGTACCGCAAGTCACAGGGAGCGAACCCCGACTCTCCAACACCGGTTCAGAGCTCCGTGCTTGCTTGGCCGATTAGGCTTTAGGGAATAAGCCCCTTAACCATAACCTCCCAGATCCCAAACCCTAAACATCCTAAGCCCTCTAAACACCTAGACGCTGAAGACTTCTCCCTGGGCCCTACCAAACCTCACACTGCAAAGCTACTGCCCAGCAAACCCTGAGACCCGTGTTGAGCCCTGCCACTGCCATGGTTGATGGCCAACGGCTGGAAGTCCTCTGCACCGGGGCTGCTCTCCACCCACAAGGTCGCCTAGGTCGGGTGCAGCAAGTTTGAGGGTGTGAAGGCCCGAAGACCCCACACCTTGCCCTCTAACCAATGGCCCCTACAACTCTGAACCACCTAAAACCCTAAACCCTCAGCCCTAAACCCTACATCCTAAACATCCTAAAGCCCTAATGCTGAATGTTTAAGCCGCCCTAAAGCCCTCAACCCTAAAACGCACCTAACCCCTGTAGAATCCCAAGCCCGACAGCCCTTAAGCCTGAAACCCCCTGAACTCTCCACGTCGACTGCTCGGCCTCAGTCATGGAGTAGTCCGTCAGCGGCATCCAAAAGTTCAGCTCCTCAGGGCTTGACTCTTTTTCTGTTTTTTTGTTTTTTTTTTTTTGGGGGGGGGGGGGGGGGGGGGGGGGGGGGGGGGGGGTTCAGTGTTTACACTGAGATTATTTTGTGGGGATTCTGCTCTGGCTTGCAAGTGTGGTGTTCCAGGTTGCTGGGTCTTGGATAGACCTTCCGGGCCACAAAAGCCTTCTTCTTGGCTGTAGGTTACTCAAGAACCCTGAAGGGGCATCCTAGACCCTACATGCTTAGCAGCCCACAGAACAAAGCCTGGGGATGCTTCAGGTGGCTGAGGGTCTCCAGGCGTGGTGTCTCTCCCAACTCAGCTGGGGAAGCCTTGGCTCCTGATCCCAAGAATGGCCGCGGAGTTCTAACTTTCTCCATCCCCAGACTTGACAAGTCAAGCAAGCCACCCGAAGCCAACCCTAAACCCTAAACCCTAAACCCTAAACCCTAAACCCTAAACAAGGCGTGGCTCCCCGATCTGGTGGCCATACTCAGCATCTCGATGAGGGCGCTTAAATTCCTTGCTCCTGAGAGGCTTGGATTTCGGGCTTAGGGTTTAGGGATTGGGGGGGTTAGGGTTTAGGGTTTAGGGTTTAGGGTTTAAGGGCGCGGATCCTACAACAGTTTAGGGTTTAAGGCAGTTTAAGGTTTAGGGTTAAGTTAAGGGTGTAGGGAATAGCTTCAGGGGTTGTACTGTTTTACCCTTGATTCGTGGGATTTGTATAGAGGGATCCAATTTAACTTTTGCACCCCTAAGGTTGTACCTGTAAAAGGCTTCCCTGCACATACTTACACATCGCCTGGATATTCCATAAGAAATTCTTAGAAAAGGTCCCCGAACCCAAGGCGACGTCTTAGGTGTCCAAGGTAGAGGTCTCGTGTTTGTATCTAAACTATGACCTGCTAAGTACTGCTGAGTGTCGGGGCATGCAGTTTAGGACTTCGGGTTATGGGCTGCTCCGGTGCGAAAAACATGGAACTGCCAACTGGGATGAGTGAGTGTCCTTCCCGGCTGAATGCGCAGAGTGGGCGGATACTGGTAAGAAAAGTTGGTCCTCGCATCAGCTGCAGCCAAACTAACTCAGACCTCAGCCTTGAGTCCTAAACACAAGGCATCTCACTGCTGACCTTTCGTTGCACACTTACTTTGTGGAGCATCTCAAGGTAGCTCTCTTCTAAGTGCTGCCAGGGCTCGGACCCACATGCTCGACCTTCAGGGCACTTGAGGGATAAGGGTTTAGCTGAAATAGCCCGACGTTCCGGCAAGCCGCGTGGCCTGTCCCTCGAGGCGGTTTCGGAGCCATGGGACAAGCACCTCCAGGACGAGCCTTTCATACACCGCCAGAAAGTCGGATGCCTGCCGAGGAATTGGAAGCTCACCATGATCTTGCAGCGATGGGCGGGTGTGCAGGATGGGGCAGCAGCAGTAGGGCAGTAGGTTCACAACTGGCTCTGTCAAACTATGAAGCAAAGCTGGTTTCGTCAGAATGTAACAAAACAAACCCTAAACCATAAACCCTAAATTTCAAACTCTAAATTCCAAACTCAAGGCTGAGGCCGCCCCCCTACAGTGGGGGCGGGGGGGGGGGGGGGGGCCTAAGCCCCTCGACCTCCTGGCTCCAGCCGACCCAGGTCGCTCGCCCGCCTCCCCCAACCAGAGGGCCGGTGGGCTCCTGCTCACCCACCTTGCCCGGACTGAACCTTCTGGGGAAACGATCTGGACCATGGAAGGCAATTTACTTGAGGTTAGCTATAAAAGGAATAGGTAGGGTGGC
Organism: Symbiodinium natans; assembly: GCA_905221605.1. Taxonomy (NCBI): domain Eukaryota; class Dinophyceae; order Suessiales; family Symbiodiniaceae; genus Symbiodinium; species Symbiodinium natans. Next base: position 278,541 of record CAJNDS010002702.1, on the reverse strand, counting down.
TCTGCCGCCTTGGACGGCGTGGGGTGGGAAGAAAGGTGTTAGATGGCACTGCACAATCAGGCCAGACCTGCTCTGCGCACCTGACGAAGCTTTGGAGCCTCTTCTGCATCCTAACCTTCACAGCATCTGCGCCATATTTCAGCAAACCCGAAACCTAAACCCTAAACCCTAAACGCCGCCTGCGTGACGATCTCACAGAGCCGCTGCCGTGCCGGAAAGGAGCGGAAGATGGTCGAGACGGCCTCCAATCCGCTGGGGATGATGAATGTGGGCGTTTCCGAATATAGTAGGTACTTGTTGTTGGCCCTTTTTTGGGGGTGGTTTGGGTCTAGGGTATAATATAGGGTTTGGGTTTTGGGGCGGAGGGGGGGGGGGTGGGGGGGATGGGCCCTATAATACTATGAGGTATAGCCAGGCAATACCCATGTCAGCAGACACGGAAAGAACCTGCCTCGAAATCTTCCAGGGCCTCGCTCTCATTCGGGAAGCGTCCGACCTGCAATCGACATCAATCTTCAAAGGTGCGCACCTCGTATTCAAACATTACATGCTAAGACTTCAGCGTCTGTGCTTGCCAGCAAGGCGGTGATCTGCTCACGCAGGTTGTACTCACGTGTATCAAAGTGCACCGTGTCCTGGCTTTAGGGTCTATAGGGTTTCGGGAAGCAGATGGAGGCTGCTGTGTAGCGCACCATAAAATCGTATCTCACACAAAAAGGAAGTCCACGTCAGTGGAAATCACAAGAGAAGGGGAGCTTTTTTGATACAAGCTCGGTACACCTCACGTAGAAATACTCCCCCGTGATCCCCCGTGCAAAGATGGACCACAAAGAAGGCGCCCAAGCAATTAGAGAAATCGACCTCCTGAGCTTCTCAAACCCCCACGGGAGTATGGGTGTTCAAGGACCTTCAATGCCGGTTGCGAAGCTGCTTGATGGTCCCCAAAACACCAAACCCCTAAACCCTACACCCCTAAGCCCCAAAACCCTTAAACCTCTAAACCTCCTCTAAACCGTTGAACCTCTAGATCCCTGGACCCTAAACCCTCTTTAGTGGGCCCCAGGGATAGTCGATGCGGCCCACCGTCAGGTTAAGGGTTTTCGGCTTTGGGTTTAGGGTTTACGGTTTATCAGCCATGCTGGTACCAACTCCTGCACACGCAGAGCAGCAGGCAGGTCGTGCAGAATCTGCGGCGCAGCGGCCGCGATGAGCAGCCGTTCGCCTTGCACAAGGACGACGGGTCAAAAACGCCCCCAGCAGCACACAACGGACAGCGAGTGACGCAAGGCGCTGAGCCACGCAAGGCATGCCTTTGCTCACCCCGCAGCTCTGCGGGTCATCAAAGGGAGCCGGCATGGCTGCAAGCTCACATTTCGGAATTGAGAAGAACACGTGATTCCTAGATGTTGCCTGGGAAGCTGCTTATAGACCCTTTGCACATGCAAGAAACGAGCGGCGCGCGAAGTCTCCTCAGCAAAGCTTCTTTCGAGCCAGCTAGTCCCAATATGCTCACGCCGCAAACTCTGACCTTGATGCGATCGCCAGGACACCGACACAAGTTTCCGCACAGCTTCTCGGCTGGAAGCTGCTGTGTGTCTGTGAGCGCGACGCCTGCCAGTGCAAATAAGCCCATAAACCTTAAGCCGCCTAAGACCTAAGACGTGAACTGAACGAAAGCACACGGAATTCAAAGCCACTGCAGAGGCCTACCAGCAAGCTGAACGGATGCCGACTGCACTGCCGCCTCCCAGTCACAGCATCCCGCGTTTTTCAACTTGAGCCGACCGCGCAACTTAGGTAGGTGTGTGGAAAATCTGTAAACAGGGATGGTCCTGTGTGACCGTATGTGCATGACGTTGGTATTCTTATGAGCTTTATGATGACCATCCTCTGATGCTCAGTTGCGGAACTCGGTGGCTTCGCCGGCGTGGTGGCATGTGCAGCAAAATGGGGGTATGCCCTAGCAGAGCCCCTTAAAAAATCACAACTCTTATCCGAATCCCCCAACAAGGGTTCCCTAAATGCTAAACCGCCTAAACCCCTAAACCCTAAACCCTAAACCCTAAACCCTGCATCCCTGCTTTGGGAAACCCCCTCATGACTCCGAAAGTCCATGCCAGGAAGGCGTGCTGCAACCATCGGTGTGCCACAAGAGGTCCGATAGCTCCAGCCTTGACATGTGCACAAGTTAAGGAGGTTAGGGTTTAGGGTTTAGGGTTTAGGGTTTAGGGTTTAGGGTTTAGGGTTTAGGGTCTAGGGTCTAGGGTCTAGGGTAAAAGGAGGGACCCCTAGGAAGGGACCCTTAATCTTATTCTCCTACTACATAACCCCTACATGTACCTTATACAGTCCCTATGTACCTAAGTAGCCCCTAAATAACCCCTAAACCCTAAGGTCCCTTTTCAGGGGGCCTGTGTTTTCTTAAGAAGTTCATTTTGTTGTTGAAGTTCTATTCGATTATACGACTATTTGCTTAAGAATCCCCCAAACGATTTTAAAGCTGTAATCCCTAAACTTCCCTTGTAAGGAAGTTTTTTTCTTCATGGGGAGGGGGGTTTTTAAACAAACTGTAGTGTGTTCTATTATATGTGTATTCTAGTACATGATGACTAATATTATGTTGCACGATACCCATTCTCGCGGTGTTACTTTCTTATCCCGAGCATGCGGCGGAGCTGACCAAGATCTGGCCTGTCAGTGGCAGGACTCAGCAACTCTAAACCCTAAACCCTTTAAACCCTTTAAACCCTTTAAACCCTTTAAACCCTTTAAACCCTTTAAACCCTTTAAACCCTTTAAACCCTTTAAACCCTTTAAACCCGTTAACCCTTTAAACCCTAGAACCCCTAAACCCTATACAAACGCTAACAACCCTAGACGCGGGGGGCATGGCGCAGGGTGTCTTTCAATTTCTCCTTGCAGGCTCTTGCAACTCTTCAGCTTCGGAGTATACGGTACGAGACAAACAAAAGCAACGAAAGAACGAATTTCAGAAAAACGAGATAACGACCCTGAGAGAGAAACACGAAGAAAAAAACAAAGCACTAATAAGATCGACCGTCAGAGAGGTCGATGTGAGTGAGAGCGAGGAGCGGAGAGAGGGATTGGAGCGCGCAACCTCTTCAGCCAAGGTTCACTCACAGCACGGGTGATCTTGGGGGAAGGCCCCTAAACCCAAAGCCCAAAAAACCCAAAAAAAACAACAAAAAGCCTAAAAAAACCCAAAGCCCCAAACCCTCAACCCTGTATGGTTGCATTGCAGCCCTCAACGTCCGGCCTTGTCTTCTGACAAGTGTGGATCCGGAAATCGCAAGGCCACCTCAAAAGAATTAGGGTTTCGGGATTGTAGCGTCAAAGGGTTTGGGCGTTCGGGTTTAGGGTTTTGGGGTTACCTTGAAGATTCCATCATATGGGGGGGTTTCCGAAAACAGGCGTACCCCCCCCCCCCAATTCCTATAATACGGATTATACTATTTTGGGATATATTAAGGGTGCCCCGATTTCGGGAAATATTCTATGAAGCAACGAAGTGGGGTTTTATCTTGCTGGTATAAAACCCTAAACCCTAAACCCGCAGGGACACCCAAAGTGTAAGCTCACCGAGAGCGATCAGGGAACCCGATATACACTACCAATAACAGTAATATGGGGCTTTGCGATAGTTGGGGTACTATTGGCGTCCTTCTTATAAGGGAATCCTACTATTTGAGGACTGTTTTAGGGGCCTTTTGTTATCGTAGACCCCAGATAAACCCTATATGGGTGGTTGTCAACATTATGGTCCCTTTTTGGATCCCTACACTTAATATTTCGGGCACACCAAAACGGACCATAATTTTGACAACCACCCATATCGACCCTGTGAACTAAACTGGAGAAGCCTGAACTTCAGTGCGCCTGGGCAGGTAGCTGACGCCCTTTCAGCCCAGCAGTAAGAGATCGCCACCCGAGCATCTGAGCCTCAAGGTGCGAAAATTTACGGTACACTGCTTCTGGGTCAGCTCTCCTCCGAATCTCTGGGAGTCTGAGGCCCATCTGCGGAAGCCCCGGCAGAACTGGACCTTACGGCTGTCTGCGTGACTGCAACCACTGTTCGGTGCACCGACTTTCATCCTAGCCGTCGGGCGGATGAAGCAGGAGGTCTCGGAAGGGACTACGATGTATGGTCTTGCCCTGCAGCTTGCCCACAGACCCATAGCCTGGCAAGTACTTGTGCTGGGAAACGATCATGGGCAACAGTAAATGCTCTGTACTCAGATCAGTAATAGCAGACTACTCTTGCATTGCCCTGGTGCCATGGTAAGTCGTATGGTGCATGTTTCTCTCAAACTGTTTTAGCCCGACGCCTGAGTTGCTAGCGTCGCCGCCCTGTATCATGCCGTGACCTGCCATCGACCCGGGCTATGCGCATGCCGAGCGCAAGCAGCAACATTGCTTTGATTCGAGCGCAGGGCTTGCAATGTCGGAGTGGACCAGTGCACAAGCAGGTTGCCAGAGGAAGTCTGGAACAGCCTCCAAGCTTGTCGCTGCCAAGCAGAGTCTTTGAAGTGCAAAGCGCAGCTGGCACTGATGCACCTGCTTGACGACGACGAATCCTAAGACTAAGAGAATCTGCGGCAATCAGTGCCCAGGTGACTCAAGTTCCAGGAACAGACTTCAAAACTCCAAAAGCCGAGCAGCCGTGTCGAGCAAAAGAACGAAGGTCTTCTTCAGGAAGCAGGTGGCTGGGCAGAGCCATGCCTCACCGGAAAAGTGGGAGTTCCACCAGTGCATTCCGCCATGTGTCCTGACAGCCTTCCTGAACTTCCTCCTCGGCCGAAGGGAACCTGACGCAGACCCTCATGAAGACACAAAAAGGTTTAGGGTTTAGGGTTTAGGGTTTAGGGTTTAGGGTTTAGGGTCGCAGGTACTTCATACGAGCCTGGACAGGCATGTAGCCGCATTGATGCGCGGCGTCTCCTGCGCAAACTTGCTTGGCTCCGCAGGCTAAGGCATACCTGCCTGTGTCTGCGACTCAGAGCAGCCACCGCTTGGAGGTTCAGGGTACTTATTAATCCAATAATAAGGGTCTAGGGTTTAGGGTCTAGGGTCTAGGGATTAGGGTACCTGTACTTATAACCCAATTATAACCATGTTGGAGCACTTAAGGGGCTCATAAGTGGGTTACAAGTACAGTGATAACTGGTTAATAAGTAAGTATCACGAACCTCCAAGCAAATGCCCAAGCAGTCCCGGCAGAAGACTTCGATGAACGTGCAACTTGCTTTCCTGGAGCACCATGGTCTCTCTTCCGGTATCTTCCGGCCGTTCTGGTCAAAGCCGATAGGGTCTAGGGTCTAGGGTCTAGGGTCTAGGGTTTAGGGTTTAGGGTTTAGGGTTTAGGGTTTAGGGTTTAGGGTTTGGGGTTTAGGGTTTAGGGTTTAGGGTTGTTGGATCACTGCTATATTCTGTTGCTACACTCTACACATACTGAGATTGAGCACCGCAGTCCTTGCTTGGTCATTGCTTTGCCGCCTTTGCAGCACCAGCTGACCATGCGGGGTGGCAGACAGCAAGAGGTCACTCCTCCAAGGAGTTCTGCAAGATTCTCCAAGATACTGGACACAGTCAGGGTGAGCAAATCGACACTAGCATGCAATGAGCCTCCGCGCACTGCTAATCTCCAGGCATAGGCCTAGGCGGGGGGGAAGGGGAAGGGGCGACCCCCCATCAACACGAAACTTGACCTTTAGGCAGCAGCAACCATCAGCCTCCCAGCTGCTGACCAGCCACAGCAGCGGCCAGTCCTGAAAGGGTCGGGGTTCAGGGTATAGGGTTTAGGGTTTAGAGCCCTGTTTGTATAGGGTCAAAACTCAACTCCTGCCCCAAGCTGAGGTCCTTGTCATTTCCGCAGGCCCTGGCCACTTTCAAATCCAGGATTTCCGGCCCCGCACCTGCTGCTCGGTCTTACTGTTAGGTGGTGGGGGGAATTGACGAAACGGCCCAATTCGTGCATTGTTTTGGATTGAGACGAGACCTCAAAAGGAAGCCTAGCTTAGAGAGCTCCCCAGGTGCTAGCCTCGCCGAACGAAAAAACCCCAAACCGATAAACCCTAAACCCTACAGGCCCTAAACCCGAAACCGAAATTTTAAACTTTTACTAAACCTACCGCCGTCCTCCCATCCCCGTCTTTTGAACCGTTCCTGCTTCGGGAAAGCCAGGGTCCAGGGTTTTGGTTACTTCGGGTTATGGGTTTAGGGTCCAGGGTTTTGACTATTTAGGGTTTAGGGTTTAGGGTCCAGGGTTTTGATCAAGGGGTTCAGGGTTTTAGGGAGTTGAGGGTTAGGTGCTAAGGTGTAGGGGATACTGGAACCCCGACATAAAATACCTCTGCCAACTCCGCGCTTCCCCAGCAGCTCCCGAGCCTATTTCAGGCGGGACAGATGGCAAAGCCACTCGCCTAGGTTGCCAGGGAAGAACCACATGTTCCACAGCATGAGAATTAGGGTTCAGGGTTTAGGGTTTGGGGTTTGGGGCTTAGGGACCCTGAAACCTGATGAGGCTCCAGCTCAAACGGAGCAAGGGGAGAACTCAGCAACACGGCGTGAGAACCTGCAGTCGCTATCGAAAGAAGGGCGACTGACATGAGGGATGTGGTTGGCATATCATAGGTAGACCATGCAGGTGAGCTTCTCTTGGGTGTGCACTTTTTGTACAGCGCAGCTGTGCTTAAACCCTAAACCGTTTTGCTAAGTCAGCACTGAGTGGCAGACGCCGTTCAACAATCAACTCAAAGCCTGGGAGAAGGCAACTTCCAAAGCAAAGAACTACAGGTTTAGGGTTTAGAGTTGAGGGTTTAGGGTTTATAGGGTTTAGGGACCACACTAACTTTTCACGCACACATACACCCGTACTGGTAGCTGCACAACGGTTTTCGTGGAAGGAGCTGTGCTGGGTCTGCAGGTGCCGCAGCCGTACCTGTCCCAGCTGTGGCTGCGAAGAAGTTGGGGAAAACGCTTTGAGTCCAAACGCTCGCTGTCACAGAGGAAGACACTTTTCTCTCTTTCGCAAATGCCTCCACAGCCGTGTGGGCTTTGTAGGCTGGGAGGTGAACGCTCATTATTGTGAGCTTTGGGGGGGGTTGATCTACACTATGGGACCTTTTTTGGTACCTAAACGTATCGCTTGATTTCGGTTTAGACTTAATGGGGATTAGTTTAGAACATAGAACTCCCTAAACCCTGAACCCTAAGCCCTAAGAGACCACACAAAAGAGCCCGTAGTTTAGATCAACCCCCATGTCGGTCCTTCCCAAACGCATGGGACTTCTCTCCAGAAGTGCGCGGGCACTCGCCTAGAAGCTTACGGAGGATAGCCACTCTCTCTTATAAAATACTTACTATATATACATACGTCTATATACACATATATATATATATGTATTTATCTATAAGATATACTTAATACTTAGATGTCGCCCGCAAGCGAGCCTTTCGCGTTTGGCGACTCAGTTCTCGTGCATTAAGCAATCCCGGCGCTCCGCTCTGCAAGGGGGAGATGGCCTGTGCCACAGACACCCCTCAGGCAGCCGCACTGTATGGGAATGCTGCAGAAACAATGAACCTTCCAGAATTCAAACTCATCGGGGCAAGTATGGTAGAAGATGAGTTCTGATGTTTGAATCCAGGATGCGCCCATGCACGTCCAGGATACCTGGAGCTCGTGCTTCAAAAGGCAAAGCCGTGGGTGCAACACTACGAGCCACGAACCGCCAGGAAAGATCTGACTCTGGGTCGAAAGGCTTGTGGTTTAGGAGAAATGTTCGTATTTAGGATTTCGGGCCTTGAGAAAGATTGTTGAGGGTCGGATCTTACATTCAGCGGGCGGCTGTCGCAAGTTCCAAAAACATCGTTACGAAGCGAAACTTGCCCTGACGTCTAAAAGCTGGAAACTATACCTTGCAGCGAATTGGACATCACGCCACTCAAACGAGCACGTGCCCTTTACATGCATGATGGAAGTGGCCGTGCATGAGACAGCTCTCACACTTGGGAGACGCTGCAGAATTCCGCCCTCTCCAAACTGTAACCAGTGTCTGAAGCCAGGCACAAAATCTAAACATTTCTGATTCTAATTTGTGCCCATGCAGCCCGTTCCCGAGTCTGTGCAGCAACACTCTCATTGCGAAAGGAACTGGCGCTGCAGGCATACCTGGTTCGCCGTGCTAGCTCTGTGCCTATCTTGGGGGAGCCGTCTCACCTTAAGACGGACAGCTCCACGGAAAAAGCAATAGCCCAAATGCTAGCACGACCGCAACTGTGTTGTAGGTTTTCGTCACAGCAGCGCTCAGCGGAAGATCGTAAAGAGCCTGTTGAGAGTTCAACCTGCTCAGGCTCGCCGGGGTTTAGGGTTTAGGGTTTAGGGGTTTAGGGTTTAGGGTTTAGGGTTTAGGGTTTCGGGTTTAGGCTTTAGGGTTTAGCTAGCCGAACGTAGCACTAACAGCAACAAGCCAGCAAACGCAGCGGACTACGCAGCTTCCCTTTGCCCTTACCCCCAACTCTAAATGTTCCCATTGTTAAAGTACCCGGAGCTTTATTTAAGTAGGATTTTGTGTATTAGGGGGGGAATACCCTCCGGCCTCCGATCGCTTTCAGAGGCTGAATCGGTCGAGCTAGAGATCTGGGTATCGTTTTGCTCCGATGCATTGCCAGCGGAGGGAGCATCTGTCGTAGAGACCCATGGCAACGGGGTTCCAAACGCGTGATGGCGCAAAGAGGCTCTAACCCAGCGTCCTTAGACCACATGGCAAAAGGGGAGGTTTCCGAACATTAGGTTACTCTGCTTTTAGATTTGGCAGCGTGATGGCGCGCAAAGGCTCTAACCCAGGGTCCTTAGACCATAGTGCCGAATATTAGGTTACGCTGCCTTTAAGGGGGCTGGATTATTTTAGTATTCTAGGCGGATCACTGTATGGCTGACATTAGATCAACCCCATGTACACAAAGCCTTAAGAAACCAGCATCCGACTGCTTGAGAAACATGTCAACATAATATTAAAGCAGCCGATTAATTTGCATTGTATTCGCGAGTTCCTTTGCGAACGGATTAGCGAGTTTGCGTTTTCTTGGTGTTTCTTTGTTTGTGTTCCTGGGTTGCTCGTGCGGGAGTGTGTGGGGTGGGGGGGGACGGAAACTCGCGCTAATTGTTAGCTTTGTTTCGCTAATTTATCACCATTTGTTGCCATGTGTTCGTAGGGAAACAGCGACGAACTAGCGAAAAATCCCGAAACATGACGACAAATTATCGAAGACTTAGCCCCGCAATTGTTCTTTCGTTTTCCTCTAGTTGTTTCAAATTTTTCTCTATGCTGCTCTGTTATTTTTCGCACAGCAAAAACACTTAATGCATCTGTGTTGTTTTCCAAGAATTGCAGGCCGGCGAACGCTTAAAAATAAAGATAAAATAAGCTTCCCTAAACCCTTAGTTTTTGGGTTCCCCTTTGGGGATGGTGGGGGGGGGGGGGGGGCTTTTGGAGGGGGCCTTTTGGAGGGCTGCTTTGCGGGGGTCTTGGGTGACTTCTTCACCCTAGAACCCCTGGAACCCTAGAAACCCTAGAGCCCCAGAACCCCACCCCTAAACCCTAAACCCTAAACACCCTAAACACCCTAAACACCCTAAACACCCTAAACACCCTAAACACCCTAAACACCCTAAACACCCTAAACACCCTAAACACCCTAAACACCCTAAACACCCTAAACACCCTAAACACCCTAAACCCTAAACCCTTCATCTCTCGGCCAGGGTGCCCGAGGGTGTGAGGTCGGCCGGCCCCCAGTGGCCGTTGGTGGCAGCGCCGGGCTCAAGTGCAGAACAAGACTCCTTCTTGTCGTTGACCTTGGATTTGAGGGGTCTAGGGTTTAGGGTTTAGGGTTTAGGGTTTAGGGGCCGGACCTTTGAAGGGTTGATGGAGTTTACATGTTTTAGGGGTATAAGAGTTTAGCGGGCTTGGGGTTTAGGGCTTCTTGTCATGGGGATTTTATGGACTTTACGGGGCTCATTCTTCTCGACACTGACCTTTGGGTTTGTAGAGATTCTGGGGAATTAAATACGGGCTTATGGGTGAGAGGGGGTTTTATGGTTCTATGGCGGTTTACAGGGTTCATGGGGACTATGGCGTCTAGAGGGTTTAGGGGGATGATTGGGTTTTTTTTCAAGGCTTTCAGGGATTAGGGTTTACAGGGCTTTTGGGTTCATAGGCTTTATACGGTTTACAGGGTTTACGGCGGTTATGGGGTATCGGGGTTTAGGGTCAATACGGTTTGCAGGGTTTGCGGGGTGGTTATGGGGGCTTATACGGTTTACAGGGAGGGTTTATGGGGTACATGGGCATTTCCCAGAGTAGGGATACCACGTTCATACCCCAAATAGAATAGAATCCCCTTAAAGGGACCCCCGAAAAGGGTACCCCCATTTTCGAGAACCACCATATGGGGCTTGTTGAGGGGTTTATGGGCGTTTATGGTTTGTCGGGGCTTAAGGCTTATACCAGCCAAGGGCTTCTGGGCCTTGGAGATCCTTCTTGTCATGCGACCCTTTGGGGGCTTTCAGATTGACATGGGCTTCAGTTTGGGGGTTTAGGGTTTCGGGTTTAGGGCCTTAGGTTGATTTAGGGAAGGTTTTGGGGGTTGGTGGAGCGTTCGGGGCTCGTCCTTCTTCTCGTTGACCTTTGAGCTTCGGGTCTTTGGAGCTTGTACAGGTACAACGAGGGCTCTAGATTCAGTACTGATGTGTATCTTGGCAGTGCTGGAAATGACGAGGTAACATGTAGCTACAGCAGTTCCTTGACTCAGGGTGTTGCAAAGGACCTGCAAAGTGAAGCTGCTTGCTGAATCACCAAAGCCTTCAAGCGAGCCACTGCCCAGTTTGCATCTGAAATATTGTACTCTGCCTCAGCGAATCCGCAATCAAGAAAGTCGCCCTCACATGTAAGCCTGTTTTGGCCCGTGCGGCCAGATCCATCAGCTCTTCCAAGTAGCTCCGAGCGTGCCATCAGTCGCAGCAACGGTTCAAGGGTTCAAATCAGATCGTGATTCACACACGCCAACCTTACGCGTCTGAGCATCCTGCCATGAAATCCTCCCATTTCTGCGCCTCCTCAAGGTCCAGATGTCCATTCCCGTTGGCTTCACACGTCCCCCACTCCGATACAAACCTTTGAGCAGGCAGCATGAAGTCGAAGCTACATGGGATACGCATGCTGCTATACATTTCTCATTTCTCTGACATGACCTCCATCGCCAAGCGGCAATGCTACTCCGCTATCCAGGGCCTTCAGAGCTTTGTCCCTGAGGTACTGAGTATGCGTTCCCGCATAGAAGTGCAGGGTGTATACGATGTTTTTCACGCCTGGCACACAAAAGGATTCTGACACCATCACTTGACATCATATGATAGATGCGTCCACACAGGCCTTGAATGCGATGATGCGACGCAACATCAACATCTTGCGACCAGGTTGGAGTTCCGCAAATAACGATATTGTCGGAATACTCCCGAATCACCTGTGCCAATGGACCCTAAATGCTAAACCCTAACCCCGAACCCCTAACCCCTAAACCCTAAACCCTAAACCCCAAAGACTTGTTTGCGGACCCTTCGAAGCGGACGCACGTCTGAGCACTGCTGGGCTGCTAGGACGATTCATGCTCGCCTCACTTCCAACTGCTTGCGGCAGTCAGAACGGAAATGTTGACAACATCAGCATACATTATCAAATGATTGGATGATTACATTAGATGTATCTAATTTATAGAATCATGTCAAGATGTCATCGTTATGGATACAGGATAAGATGCTTGTATTATGTTGTTCGATTGTTTATCTATATTGCTATATTGTCACAGTACATATATACACACATATCAGTATATGTTCGATATTTTTGTGTTATGTGTTTTGTATTTGATGTTCGTATATTACTTATGCTTGTATATGTTCTTAAATTCTGTGACTAGTATAGCAACATAAAAGTCATTATACGATGATGTTATTTTATAATTAATTTGTTGTGCCATTCAAGCAATGTGTATTGTATTTTATTGCATGGTATAGAATACTAAAGAAGTGAATACAATAAGAATAGAATATCATAATCATACATCGGATAAGAGTATTTGTACAGCATTAAAATTCTATTAAATAGCTTTTTATCTTGTACAACTATTCTTATCCGATGCTTGATTTTGATACTCTATTCTTATTGTATCCACTTCCGTAGTATTATCATATCAAACTCATATAACATTATATTCAGGTAATTCTATATTGTTACATCACTTCTTATTCCACCGTTATACCCTAAACCTAAACCCTAAACCCTAAACCCTAAACCCTAAACCCTAAACCCTAAACCCTAAACCCTAAACCCTAAACCCAAACCCTAAACCCCAAACCACACTTATGAGTTGATGGCCTTCAGTATGTTCTGGTGGTACGGCTTGACGGCCTCCCAAGAGACGCCAGAAACACAAGCGTCAGACAAAGGCACAACACTCCTGCAGACGATTCCTTTAGGGTTTAGGGTTTAGGGTTTAGGGTTTTCGGTTTAGGGTTTAGGGTTTAGGAGATTGTCTGAGCACATGTGCTTGCTTCTACAGACTCTAATGATGTGCCTAAGTTGCCCCTGAGCTTGAATCGAGCTCAGGGCACACTACATGGCTGGGTGGTGACAGATCTTCGGATACACAAAACACCCGAAATCCGCAGGGTTGAGGGTTTATGGCCCAGGTTTTCAGATGCGAAGACTTGCGGGGCTTTGAACGGGCTGAAAGGCTTAGAGAGGATGCGAAGACCCTAAACCCTAAACCATAAACCCGAAACCCCTCATAAGCCCGAATAAACCCTAATAAACCCTAATAAGCCCGAACAAACCCGAATAAACCCTACTAAACCCTAATAAACCCCAATAAAACCTAATCAACCCAAATAAACCCTAAACCCTGATGTCCTGGCTCCAGCTCTGCCAAGTCGGTTCGTTGAATGTCTCGAACAGAACATTCGGCAGATGGCCATAGGTTTTCGCCTCCAGCCCCAACCTCCCCCCCCCCCAAAAAAAAAAAAACACCCCAACACCCCTAGGGCTTGTCGGGAAGTGGTCGGCTTTATAGGGGCCACATCAACGTTGCAAATGTCATGGATCCCACGGCGTCACCCTCGTAGACGGAGTGACGCGCAGCATGACCCCTCAAAGATGCCGCTGGGGCGCAATCTCACGGAAAAAGGTCTTTGCTTTTGCAGCGTTCCTGATGGCATGATGGTCGTGCCAGTCGACAATGACATAAATGCCTCCCAGAAGCATCAGGTGTTAAACTGCCATACCGCACATGCTGCACGGGCAACTGCAACTGGTCACTTGCTTGTCTTCCTGGATGGGCTATTATACCCCATAATCCCTTAAAAAGCCCTTTATAGGGTTCATTATGAGGGATTTAAGGCCTAATAGCCCATCCTGGCTCATTCTCTTCAGGCCTAGAGCATGAGCAGCGTAGATCACACGCTTGAGCTTATGAAGCCTTGATGTCAGCAACAATCAGACACAAACAGCCGCACGGACGATCGAGCAATCTTTGTCTACGACGTGGTGAAGCTGTAGTTTAAGCCGGTTTTATTATTTTTGTTTGTTGCAACAATTTGGTTCCAGCTAGTTCTTGGATTTTGCGGTTCGCGGTCTTCGAAATCGTGCAAAGCCGCCACAGCCCCGTGCTCGACGGCAGTGCACAGCTGGCGTCGCTTTTTATTGGCGTGGTAGTTGAGTTCCAGCGGCACTCGAAAGCCCTCTTGTGAATGTGCACACGTAGGTGCTGCAGGGGTTAGTAGCGCGGTCACGTCACTTGGAGTTCCAGTCCAAAACTGGGTCCATGCCATCCTTTGGGCGGCGCATGGCGGTGTTCCGAAAATCCTGGTCTGTGATTTCTGGAGCCTTTGTTGTAATTTGAGTTCATAAGGGCTAACATAATGCCGAGAGGCTCGATGTCTGGTCGATCTAAATATCCACCAGCTTCCACCCCCATGGCAGCACGGATCATCTCAATGCCCCAATCCTGGGAGCGGTTTCCAAGGCCGAAACGAAGGATCAAACAGAGGCCTTTGAGAGCTTGGCTCGCCGAAGCCACCTGAGCGTATCCTCATTCCAGTACGCACCTCCCCACCTGAGCTTGGCACCCATTTGCCTGGTTCTTAGTAGGGCATGGGGGAATGTACCCTACATAGTCCCTGAAAGGGTATATACAGGGGATATAGGGTACCTCATTCCCTCATTCCCTACTAAGAACCAGCCAGTTGTGAGGTCAGGTGAGAAATGGTGCAAAATCACAGAGGGCGCAACAGCACAAACGCCCCTTCTTCCACCACTGTGGCCATGCGTTGGCGTGTCATTGGCCAATCTCTCCTACCGGCGTCTTTGAGCCTGAGGGCGGCTCAAAGCTGTACAGCGGCTACTCATGTCATGACAATGTCAAGCCGCCTTGGGCATCTCTGCAGCGTTGTCAGGCTCACGTGCCTTCAGCATCAACTGGTCACGCATATCGTTGGTTCGGGTTCTTTAATCCGAGTGCTCCAATGTCTGCTGACCCAGCGGTTCCGACCGCAGCGGCGTTCTTCGCAAGCGCTTCTCTCGCGCTTACTCCGCCCGGGGACACAGGAGGCACGCCTGTCATATGCAAATCCATCCGCCAGGCAACCATCAAGCGATATGGGCTGTGTGGGTTTCAAGGTTGCTTACGGACTCGAAGCCACAAACTCCGCAAGCTTATCCCTATCTGGACCACAAAGCAAACCCTCAACCCGAACAACACACCATCACACACCTGAACCCTAAACCCTAAACCCTAAACCCTAAACCCTAAACCCTAAACCCTAAACCCTAAACCCTAAACCCTAAACCCTAAACCCTAAACCCTCACGCGCCTGGCGTCCCATTGTTGCCATTGAACGGGCTCGTCGGCTGCGGGACCACTCCAAAAGGTCGCATGCCACCGGGACCTGGTGGCCTGAGGAAAGAAGCTTCAGGTCGGAATGTTCCCCCTTATACTAACAGTCCTTAATAGGGATCTTAATAAGGGGGGTACTCTTATATGTTCCCCCTTATACTAACAGTCCTTAATAGGGATCTTAATAAGGGGGTACTCTTATATGTTCCCCCTTATACTAACAGTCCTTAATAAGGATCTTAATAAGGGGGGTACTCTTATCCCTATTCATGACTGTTAGTATTAAAAAGTCCTTCATAGGATTTTCATAATAAGGGGTACTCTCTAATCCCTATGAAGGACTGTTGAATCTCAGGGGGAACAGCCCAAGCTTCAGGGTTCGTAAGGTTGTGGGTGTTTGGGCTGGCTTCACTCCGGCCTTGGAGTATTATGGGTTTAGGGTTTAGGGTTTAGGGTTTAGGGATGCCGACTGCCCTGACATTTCCAGAATACTCCCCATGTTGAAGGAATCGCCGTCCAAATCCGAAAGGAAATGCCAAGACCGGGGTTTCGACCGCAAAAACCATCGGACCCCGACCAGACACTCCTGAGACTACAGCAGAAGCGACCTAAAACAATTTTTCTTGCCAAACCTTTATCACTTCTGTCATCCGAGAAGTACTGCGCCCTCCCCGAGCAGATATGCTCAAAGAAAGCTATTTGTGGTATCGCACAGCACCAAAAAAAGTTCGGACGTGGATTCCACAGAAAATTCCGATTAGTGTCTTAGGTTGATAGGGATTACAAGCCTTAGGCTGCAGGGCTGCGGGGCACAGTTGAGGGGTTTAGGGTTTAGGGTTTAGGGTTTAGGGTTTGAGGAGCTTCTGCATCCAAGCTTCATAACCGGCATTCCGGGTACCATCCTCGGGTTCCATGTAAGAGCATCCTTTGGGATGTTCCCCCCTTATACCAACCGTCATGAATAGGGATTATAATAAGGGGGTTTAGGGTTAGGGTTTAGGGTTTAGGGTTGAGGGTTTAGGATTTAGGGTCTAGGTTTAGGGATTAGGGTACTATAATCCCTATTAAGGGCTGCTAGTATAAGGGGGAACATCCCAAAGTATCCTCTGAGGCCTTCTGTGTGCTGAAGAAGGCTCCAAAACAAGGGTACCACTAGGTTTCCGAGGATTGCTTGAAGGCCTGCAAGGGCTACCTGCAAGAGACAAAATACCAAGACTGAGCTGCCTAATTTAGGGCTTTCAGGCTTACAGTAGGGGTACCTACCACATGCAGGCAGTCCATTCTGGCAACTCTTTTCCCTAAACCCTGAACCCTAAGCCCTCTAGCCCTAAACCCTATAGCCGCAAACCCGAAACCCTGTAGCCCTAAACCTCAAACCCTAAACCCTAAACTCTAAACCCTAAACCCTAGCCCCTAAGCCCTAAACCCTATAGCCCTAAACCAGCCGGGGAGCGGATGGACTTGCTGGACTTGGCAGTACTGCGGGAAAGGCGGCATCGGAGGTGTCATCTGGCAACCTCCCCTTAGATGCCACGCAGGGGCATGTGGGGCTTAGGGGCGTGGATGGTAGGGTTTAGGGTTTAGGGTTTAGGGTTTAGGGTTTAGGGTTTAGGGTTTAGGGTTTAGGGTTTAGGGTTTAGCGTTTAGGGTTTAGGGTTTAGGGTTTAGGGTTTAGGGTTTAGGGTTTAGGGTTTAGGGTTTAGGGTTTAGGGTTTAGCAGCCACCTGCACGCTCGCTGCTGCTTACCGCAGCGCCCGCAGCGCGCTCTAGTTTGTAGGGTTTAGGGTTTAGGGGCCCACCGTGTTGGGTATTGGGGTGTGGGCGGTATGGAGAAAAGGGTTGAAGGGGGGCGAAAGACCTGAGCCCTAAACCCTAAACCCTAAAAGCCATAAGCCCTAAACCCTGAAAGCCCTAAACCCTCAAAGCCCTAAGCGCTAAGCCCTAAACCCTAAACTCTAAACCCTAGACCCTAAACACTTAACCCCAAATCCAAGGCAGGCTCAGGCTCATAGGACGATCAAAGGGCACACCAGGAGCCGCCGCAGGTGGCCTTGCCAAGCAAGGGTTTAGGGTTTAGGGTTTAGGGTTTAGGGCTTAGGGCTTAGGGCTTAGGGTTTAGGGTTTAGGACTCGCCCCGCTAGACCCTGACGAAGCCCTCAGTGTGTCCAAGTGTATAGGGAGGTTTGTTTAGGGACAACCCGAATTGAGACCCTCAACCCTTGTGAGAGCAAGAGCGTGCAAGCTCTGCATCCCTGAAAGAAGGAGCTACTGCGACTGCGACGGCACTGAGGAAAGAAAACGTTGGCGTAAGAAAATGAGGGGTTCGGTCGAAAGTGCAATAAGAAACTAAGAAATGCAGGATACCTCAGCTGTGGGGCCAAATCTTCTTATTTGGGGGGTCACTGGTCGTAAGAAATACCAGACCTGCCGAAACCCTCCAAAACTAAACTCAGACTTCCAGCTCCCTGAGTGTCTGAATTTAGTTTGGCTTGTCAGGCTTTGGATTTCAGAAAGAAATAAAATCAATACAGAAATTCAGGGTGCCCTCGACGTGCGGGGCCACATTTCTGAAAGAAAGGGGGCCTCAAATTTAAGAAATCCCGGGTGCCTTGACCTGGAGTTGTCGATCTCAAGCCACACGGTTAAGAGCCCTACCCTTCTCAAAAACTCACGGAGCATGCTTTGAGTCCTATACATGAACCCCTAAACCCTAAGCCTCAACCTATAACCTCCGAGACTCCAGCCTATCCCAGATATCACCCGATATTGTTCAGATTCAGGCTTGACCCTCTGAACCCGCAATCCATCCCCTCCATCTTTTCAACGCGTTGTTTCAGCATGGGGGGGGGGGGTTCCGAACATGCCGGGTGGAAGGAGGGGGGGGGGGTCCTTTTAACAAGGATTTAAGATGTTGTTGGGGGGACCATGAAGAGAATACCCCGATTTGTGGGAAATACCCAACTGAATGATACTCAACACCGCAGTTCTCCAGACTTGCTGCTCGCTTGCAGCTGATGGTCTTCAGGCCTAGGGGTTGTAGGGTTTATAGGGTTTACAGGGGTTACGGGGTTTGCAGGGTTTGCAGGGTTTGTAGGGTTTGTAGGGTTTGTAGGGTTTGTAGGGCTTGTAAGGCTTGTCGGGTTTCAAGACCCCTTTTGTCCACGGTCCGCGCCTTATCATTGGGGCCTGGGCATAGGTCACCGGAGGCATGTTCCTCAGTTGGCAAGCCCTCACCCCCTGAACCCTTAAACCCCGACACTCCGAACCCCCTAAACCCCGGAACCCCTTGGGGTTTGTTGTTTAGGGTTTATTAGGGTCGCCGAAAACCAAGATGGACTTGGATTCCCGCAGAAGCTGAGAACGGACGAGGCGCAACGCCTGGAGGATGTTCTCAAGCTCCTTTTGCACCGCCTGCTCCACGTGCTTATCCAGAAGTAGCACTCATTCAGCTGTGGTGTTACGAAGGTTCATGTGTGATTTGTGCATCTCGTCCCCTGAAATCCCGAACTCTACATCCCAAAACCTGCACCCGCAGAGCCTCGCTTTGATACCATAAATGCCCCAAACCGGAGAGGTCCGACACTTCTTAGACGTTTGCCCTACGTAGGGGGAGGGGAGTACACATGATGCCAAGCACCGCCACCCCTCACCACCCAGAGAGTCAGGGCTGGGTAGGTGGGGGGAGGGGGGGGGAGGGGGAAGGGCAGTGGTAGCGACCGTGCCAAAACACCGGGCTGGAGAAAACTTGTCACTAACCTAAACCCTATAAACCCTAAAGCGTACCTCGGATTGATTTTGAAGCTCCGAGGACTTCATCAGGTGCGACTCGGCGAGCCGACCTTTCGCACACCCGTGCCCGCGCGTAGGCGGACGGTTTAGGGTTTAGGGTTTCGGGTTTAGGGTTTGGGGTTGAGGGTCTAGGGTTACCCATCTAGGGGGAGTTTCATGGTCCCTTAATATGGTCTCTTGCCTGCTGTAAAGGGTTCTGAAGTATCGGAAATGAGGGGCATGAAACTATGCGGAGGACCCAGAGTTGGGCATCTCGGGGCTTCTGGGACTAACAGGGTTCAGAGGGCTTCTAAGGTTTCTAGCGCTTCTGGGGCCTCCTCTAAGGAGAGTACTACACACATATACTCACATATATATATATATAGGGTACATATATACAGAAAGGTAAGGCTGCTGCTGAAACATCAAAACCCTCAAAACCCTGGCGACCTGCATTACTCCAGTGCGGGAAGGAGCTGACCTTCACCAAATCTGGGCCTTCTAGTCTCGAACTTCGCTAATCCGGATCAAAGCGTCTTTAAAGAAGGGCCAAAACAGCAAGCAGGGTTCCACAAGAGTAATATGAGAAATGTCGCAGTGGTCGTCGTGCCCGCAGCCAAGGTGCGGTGTTCGTCGATGCCCCCCAGATTTTCTGCCAGCGCACCCGTTTGGCCTTGTAGGACTTGGTCCAGCATCTGATGCATCCTCACGGCAGTCATGAGGCCAAACCCTAAACCCTAACCCCTAAACCCTAACCCCTAACCCTAAACCCTAACCCCTAAACCCTAGCCCTAAACCCTTAGGGTGTTAGGGTCTATGGGACATATAGGCTTTATAGGGCTTTATGGGCTTCAGAGGTTCCTAAGACCAGTCCTTGGATTGGGGTCCAACATGGGGCTTCAATTTCAGGAACCCAGTCATAAAACTGTTGTCTACATGAGTTGAATAGAAACCATAAGCAACAGAACGTTGTAGGTGCATACTACGAATAGTGCCAGGTAGGGGTTGGATGGTTGAACGTCGAGCATAGGCGCGTAGGCGCATAGACCAGGGACTTGGGGGTTAGGACTTTGTTCGAACGGTCTCTTCCAATCCAAAGAGCTGCTGCTTCAGGAGGGGATCGCTCATGTTGGCCTTGTTTCCGACCTGGCATGGCATGACGTGGATCCACGCTTTGTTCTAGGCGCCTGCCCGAATGGGAAGCATGCCCCTGTCAGGCCCTTTTCTGCACATGTCCGGCCTCGCTCGCTTTGCCCATCAGCATGGAAGTGTTGCCCGCGATGCTCTCCAACATGATGTGATATCTGAGACAAAAGTGGTCTCATGTGGTCTCAGAGGGGCTGAGGGGCTGTCGCCCATTTTTATGGCGGCGGTTGCACCAAGGCACTGACTACTAACGTCGAGTCCCGTCAGCAGTTCTCAACCGAAGCTTCCACAGCACCACGGGCAACGCCCTGCCAAGTAAATCCAAGCAGCTGCTTTTCTTTGCCCAGCTGGTACGCCAGGAGGTCTGCGCATCTGGCCAACTCTGCGCGATAGCGCACAACCTGAGACACCCACCCTGCTCCGCATCGACCAGCGATCGCCTACAAAACAAATGAAACTATGAGCACTGCAATTATCTGAACACTGAGCCCAAGCAGATAAGCGCCAGGCATCCTCTGTCAACTGCTGAACCTGCCGAAGAAGGCAGTCTTGCAGCAGGGCCCCCTTAAGGTCGAGCTCTTTAGAGCATGGAGCAGACACTCTCAGTGATGCCTCCCGCTCGAACTCCAAGCAGAGTTGCTCCGTCACTTGCTGGCAGAAGTTACGGAATGCATTGACCTTCCCCGGCGATGGCGATGGGGCCACTTTGGGGGGACTTCAGCTTCCCTTGCTCATAGTACGGCAGCGGGAAAGTAGGTAGCTACATATATATATATATATATACACACATGAAATAATTACAAAATAAATACAAATATAAATAAATACAATATATATATATATATATATATATACAATGTATATGTATATACACAATACTCATTGGCTCCATTGCAAATGCCGAGGTCTTGGGTCCTAACCTCTGCTTGCCTACTTGTCAGGACCCCAGAACATGGTTCACCGCCTTCGGCGCCGTCTCCAGCGAAGCCGGGCTGCCTCCGGGCGCCCCAAGCCCGGGACTGGGCGCCCCTGGCGCAGGAGACCGCGCCAGCATCGCCATGGCAGCTTCCAGGGATGCGCCCGCAGATGCCCACACTTAAGCCCTCTCAAGTCGGTTATGTTAGGCGCATGGCGAACTTTTGAAGGGGGAAGTTACAAATCGTGTCGACTGGCTCGAAGGCAATCATTGTAGACCCTCCATGATCTGCTTCGGGCCGTGGGCCAATCATGATCCGGCATGCACGCGCCTTCATGTGCAAGCTCCAGCACCCTAAACCCTAAACCCTAAACCCTGAACCCTGAACCCTATAAACCCTAAACCCTAAACCCCAGCAATGCGGCAGAGGCACTGTGACCAAAAGAGTGACATGCCACGGAGCCGGACAGATTCGCCGTGCTGACCTCAAAAGTACCAAGTATTGCAAGTCGGCGGGGGGCTGCTCTAAAGTAGGGGTTTAGGGTTTAGGGTTTAGTGTTTAGGGTTTAGGGTTTAGGGTCCCTTTGGGGGTCCTGTTTTCGGAGTGCTTGTTCTTATAACACCTACAAACGGTACCTTCTTCAGGGACCCTCGGTTAGACACTGCATGCATTTGTGTCGCATTCTGAGGCTGCCACCCACTATTTGAGTCCCAACGACCCTAAGCTGTCCGTGCTCGGCAACAGGACTTCCTGCAGAGGACTTGTCTACACACTCTACACACGTGTCTAGAAACTCCAGCTACACATTCCAATGAGCCCTGCCTTCTGGTGGAAAAGGCAGTGTAGTTGTCATTGTAACACTGCTAGTGCTGAGCGAGCTCGTGCTCACAGAGCTAGTGGTGGTGTGCGTTGTGCTGGTACCAGAAACGGTTGTAGACCTCACACAGAAGACGTCGGCAAAAGTTCCAAATCTTAGTTGCCCCAATGCAAGCCCAGAGGCCGTGATGTGCTAGTAGCTGTAACCGTATCACCGGCGAAACTGCAATAGCCCTCATACGCGCCACCTTTGCTGAGCGCTCTCAATTGTGCTCCTCAAAATCAGAACTTTAATACAGAGCAAGCATCGGTTCGACAGAGGGGCGCGGGAGAGCATGCAAGAAAGCAGCAGGGGGGCTTGTAAGAGCAATCACGGTCACATCTACATGAGGATCAGAAGATGCGCCACCGAACAGCCGAATCTCGAAAGCAGAATGTCTCATTGCAGTCGAAGCCGCCATTTGGCGGCGGTAAAGGAACAGTCATGCAACTACTGCTTGGCGCTCCACCTCATAACGCTGCGGACAGACTTGAACTTCTCAGGCCACAGCGAAACGGGATCACATCACTGCGGGACAACAAAGCTTCAGCAGTGCGCCCAAGCAACATGCCCAATTCACGCCCGTTCGGGTGGAATAGCATGCGCCAGCCACTGCCTCACTATCGCAGCCGCCTTGCCAAAGACGGACGGAGCAGATTGACAGTTGCAATTGCCAGAGGCAGAAAACCTGGACACTCTGCCACGTCACCCTTTCTGTGCTTCTGATATGCTGTCCTTGCTTGCCACTCATGAGTCTCCCATTTAACTGGAAGACGCTAGATCTTGTCCCGAAACCGAAAACCAAGACTTGGTCGTGCCCCCACGGACTTAAGCTTTTCTGATATTCGCATGCACAGAACAAATCATACGAACACCTCGAGAAGACCTGCAAATGATCGTGTGACACTGCTCGAAGTCAAACAGCAGATGGACAGGGAGATGAGCCAACTAGGTCAGGCTGAACAGATCGGATGTATAAGCCCAACTCCAACCCTAACCCTAAACCCTAAACCCTAAACCCCCATCTTCTGTTGAGGTTTCTGGAGATGTGCAGCAATTACGCGTATGGCTCGGCCTGGAGATGTGGGCAATTCTGTACAGCGTATCTCTGTGCTGCCAATGCCTTGGCTTTCGCAAGATAAGAAATCACAACAGGGTTTAGGGTTTCGGGGTTTAGGGTTAGGGTTTAGGGTGTGTAGGGTTTAGGGCTCAGGGTTCGAATCAGGGTTTTAAGCCCGGGTGTCGAGGCCACTGTGAGCGCCGACCGCCCGCGTCACACTGGCATTGGAGGACTCTGCAGCCCCTGACCCTGATCCGGTAAACTTTGCAACTTATCAATTTGCAGGTCAGGGATCAAGGGGTGATACAACTAAACCCTAAACCCTAAACCCTAAACCCTAAGCCCTAAGCCCTAAGCCCTAAGCCCTAAGCCCTAAACCCTAAACCCTAAACCCTAAACCCTAAACCCTGCAGCTAAGGAGCTGCTGCCGTTTGCTGTGGCCACGACCGCGGACACATATAGCAAGTTCGTCATCGTTCGAGTTCTCCTAGGCACCTTCCGTCTCCCTGACCTCGGATGACGGCGCTTGGGATGCAGGAAGACGGTTTAGGGTTTAGGGTTTAGGGTTTAGGGTTTAGGGTTTAGGGTTGCATTCCGACTGATGCTGCCCCGGAACGCTGCGGCAGCATACATCTTGCGTGGGAACCCAGTGGAACTCACTTTGGAGACGTGTCTAACGTGTCCAGCAACTTGAGTGCAAAGGCACAGCGGCAAGCGAACATAGAACGCAGAAGTCGCACTCTGAGTTGCGGCACTAGTGATCCGTGGACCCCTAAACCCTAAACCCTAAACCCTAAACCCTAAACCCTAAACCCTAAACCCTAAACCCTAAACCCTAAACCCAATGATCAGACGCTGACCTGCTCAAGATCAAATGCGCTCGGGCTGTTTAGATACACACGATGCTGCCTTAGGAGAG
This sequence comes from Symbiodinium natans, assembly GCA_905221605.1. Lineage (NCBI taxonomy): Eukaryota > Dinophyceae > Suessiales > Symbiodiniaceae > Symbiodinium > Symbiodinium natans. The sequence goes on along the minus strand of CAJNDS010002702.1, from coordinate 254,905 downwards.
ACACGCCATGGAAGTCCAAGCACAACATGCGCACAGGAAGATATCCGGGGGCTTCCGAAAATGGCAGTAGGCTATTTTGAGGTTCCTTGGGGGCACCTCTATTTGGGGCAAATGCTCATATCGACCTAAACCCTGAACCCTAAACCCTAAACCCTAAACCCTAAACCATCGATCCCGGCGCACCACGTGGCCAGTTGGCCACCGTCGAGCTCGCCGTTGAGCAGGCGCTACAGACCCACTCAACACCTTAAAAGGCCACGGCACACGGCCAGAATAGGGTTTAGGGTTTAGGGTTTAGGGTTTAGGGTTTGAAGGCCGGGAAGAGGCGATAGGAATGCCAAAAAAACCTCAACAACTCTGTTCTGGGGAATGCACCGGTGCTGCAGCAGCAGCCAAGGCAGTGAGAGGTCCAGGTAGCCGCTTCAGATCCTCCCAAGCTCGCAGAATATACGTAAGGAAGGATCATTCTGATAGCCTTACCAGTATGGCAGTACTACACACCTAGTTTATACAACATTATATATATATATATACATATGTAACATGATCAGTCGAAGGCCACAGAAAGTCGTGCCTTTGCGCGCCTTCTCGGAGGAGAAGAACAGGCCTGAAGGATGCAACTGTATTTGAAGGTATTTCCCCAACATTCCCCAAAATAGGGTTTAAGTTTAGGGGAGCTTCTGGGTACCCTGCATATACCCTCAACAGACGATAACCCTTCTAGGAACTCCCCCAAGAAAGGTGAGTCATACGTCACCCCTGTTGCTTTTTTAAACATCTGTAACTATCAGTTGGAGTGGAATGCGTTCAGCCGCGTGGCCTTCCAGCCGAATGCGTTGGCCGCAAGGCCATGTGAGCATCCCAAGCGACTCAACATCGTACGTAACTAGTTCACGGTCAGGATAGGATGAGAAAAAAAAGCTTTCTATTCCTTTTCGAGTTTAAGTACCCTTAAGAATGTAAAATGCTACCGCCCGATGACAAAGGTAACGCTGCACATCCGACCGTGTCTATCTCCGACTTAGCTGCTTGGTAGACGATTGGTGGCAGACCTTCTCTGACTTCTCCGAGCTAGTTGGAGCTTGCCATGTTTGCTAAAAGTTAGCTCCGCGTTCAAGCCACGTACATTTAGCTGAACGTCTTGTGCTAGTGTCTGTGCGCATTGATTCACAGCACGAGCATGTCGAAGCTGCCGCTGGCGGCATGCTGTGCTTGAGCAAACACTAGTTTGAGCGTGGGGCTTCTTCAATTTGGGATGCTTGCGCTGGTCGCATTGACTTTGAGGCCTCTTCCAGTCGAATCAGCCGATCGTTCCCCTGAGAGTAGACAGCAGGCAAGCTTGCCCAAGCGAGCGCGCAACACACCGGCAAGCACATGCGCCCCCACGCACACACAGAGTGAACCATGAAGCCACATGCATGCACGAATGCTGAGACAGGCACTGCGACGTGGTGTACATCATCCTCAGATCGGACTGATCTAGCTTAGGGCTGTTCAGGGCGAGCCCTAAACCCTAAACCCTAAACCTTAAACCCTAAACCCTAAACCCTAAACCCTAAACCCTAGGACGCATTCATCCAGGTCACGTTGCTGATGCCATGACCGGGCGAGATCACTTCGAAGGTTTCATCTTTTCCCTCAGGGTTCAAGGTTTTGGGTAGAGGCCTTGTAGGGTTTAGGGTTTAGGGCTTATATAATTGACTCTTAGGGTACAAACCTTAGGGTTTAATCCCTTCCCCCTAATATTAAACGGGGGGTCCCCCCCCCCCCTTTAAAAATTCGAAAAGTATTTTTATTATTAGGGGGTATTTTTATCGAAATGTCGCCAAATTAGACTTAGGGCATAGGGTTTAGGGCTTAGGGTTAAGTAGGGTTTAGAGTAGCAAGACAGCCAGGCAGGAAAGATCTGGCATATAGTATGACTAGTCAGGTAGGCTGAGGAGAGCCAGGCTCACAGGCAGCCAGACAGGCAGCCCGCAGACAGCTTCGTGCTGCGAAAAGCCTTGACTCCGAAGCCTAAACCCTTAATGAACCCTAAGCCCTGAACCCTAAACCCTAAACCCTAATTAGACCCTAAACCCTCCTTGGCTTCAGGGTTTCAGGAGCCCTGAACCCCCCCCCTAATTCGGAATAGGTTTTAAAAGGCGGGCTCGGTTTCGGGAGGTTTTTCCGGAAAGTATTTTTATTATTAGGGGGGTATTTAATAAAAGGGGGAAGGGATTATAGGATTTACAGCTGAAAAATGTTCAGGGTTTGGGGTCGAAAGGCAACAGCCGCGGAGTCTCCGCACATGCCGGCTCCCCAATTCCCTTCGGAGTATCCGCAAAAGTGGATCCCCTTATTTCTTGCGTAGAGGGTTAGATTCTACTTCTTGGATTCTGGGGTTAAGAGTCCTTTCGAGGACTAAACCCTAAACCCTAAACCCTAAACCCTAAACCCTAAACCCTAAACCCTAAACCCTAAACCCTAAACCCTAAACCCTAAACCCTAAACCCTAAACCCTAAGCCCAGGCCTTGGATTGAATCAGCTTGTGCCTCCGCAAGACCACCTCAAGGTCCTCTCACTTGCGACTTTCCTCTTGGGGAAATGAACCCTAAAATTGGGTGATTTAGGGTTTAGGGTTTAGGGTTTAGGGTTTAGGGTTTAGGGTTTAGGGGTCATACACCCTACACGACTATAATCCCTATGAAGGTAATATGAACCCGAAAAATTGGGGTCATATGACCCTATACTGCTATAGTCCCTGGGAATATGAAGCATAAGCCCTTTTAGGGTTGATTTCTGGTCCCCTTTGCAGGGTTTGGGGGGTTTAGTTGTAGGGTTTGTAACTGTACTTATAAGCCAAGTTTACCAGATACTAGGGCACCTAAGGAGCTTACAAGTGGGTTATAAGTACAGTTCTCATTGGGTTAATATGTGCCCTAAACCCTAAACCCTAAACCCTAAACCCTAAACCCTAAACCCTAAACCCTGAACCCTGAACCCTGAACCCTGAACCCTGAACCCTATAAGTACCCGACCAAGTAGAAACCAGCGAAAAGCGCAGCTGTGCTGCGGGGGTCGGTCCTCCCTGAGCCGACTGATCTCCAAGCCGGTCAACTTGGAATCCGACCTGGCGCTAGGGTTTAGGGTTTAGGGTTAGGGTTTAGGGTTTGGGGTTTAGGGTTTAGGGTTTAGGGTGTAGGGTTTAGGGTTTAGGGTTTAGGGTTCAGGTACCCGCACTCTTGCAAACCGTCCTGATGCTTCGGACAAAGTAGATGTGCTTCGCGCCGCTTTCGTCGTTCTGCAAGTCAGGTGAAAGCCGGTACAACATCCACTCGAGCGAAGCAAGGATGACGGCGGAAGATGCAATCTCCGCGCATTGCAACACATTGAGGTCGCTGCCGATGGGTCTATCTGTGCACGGATGATGCTCACCTTCACTCGGCTCTCACTTGAAGGCAGCATGGGAAGGGTGGCAAAGGGTGGGATGGGGAAGTGGGAAGGGTCTGGAACATGGTGGGGGGGATCGAGTGCAAAAACGCCTGATTCTTCTTGAAGACATTCGCAATCTCGCTCATGATCATCGGGACATCTTTGACCAAACTAATGAACACCTTCTGCAAGAGGCGGTCCAAAACGGATCGCTGCAAGGATATCGGCATGACATGTCTCAATGCAGAAGAGCGACCATGGTGCAGTTTGAATGGAGATCATTGCTAAAGCCAATCTCATTTCCACAATGCACTTGGATCTGCGCAGGGTGCCAAGGCTCTCAAGGATGCCAAGGATGCAAACGAAGAAGCATCGAAACTCGAACTTCCACTGGGCGGGGGCAGGCCGTTGAGATGTCAATTGGAGTGACTGAAGCCTCTTCCTGCGGCAATGCAGCAAGTAAGGGAAGCTGTGAACCCGACATCTAGGGATGTTCCCCCTTTGACTACCAGTCCTTAGTAGGGATTGTAATTGGGGGGGGGGGGGGGGATACTATAATCCCTGTATAGGGATTATAATAGGGGGTTCTATCATCCCTGCTTCGGGATGTTTATAGGGGGTACCATAATCCCTATACTAAATAGGGATTATAGGGGGTACTATCATCCCTGTGAAGGACCGTTAGCATAGGGGGGAAAATTGACATCGAACAATGAGAGGCCTCGGCAGTGATCATCCCGGAGGCAGCACGGCTGGACCTGCAAGTGGAATTGAATGGTTTAAAAAAAAAAGAGCTATAGGGTTTAGCTTAGGTTTAGGGTTTAGGGTTTAGGGTTTAGGGTTTAGGACCCTCTTATACCCCAAATAGAATAGAATCCCCATACAATGGGACACACAAAAAGGCTATCCCCCATTTTCGGAAACCCTCATGTCGCCTCATGGGAACCTACAGGAGTCACAGGGAAGTACCACGCAGACCTATGGCCCTGCCCTAAACCCTAAACCCTGACTTCTCAAAGCCCTCCGATCTTCACTCTCGGCCTCTCATCCTGCACCCGCCGCGCGTGCTGATGCTTCACGCAGTACTGGACGGCCTGGAACCAGTGAAGGCATGGGCCACCGACAACTTAAGATCTCCACCTTAGGGTTTAGGGTTTAGGGTTTAGGGTTCAGGGTTCAGGGTTCAGGGTTTGGGGTTTAGGGTTTAGGGTTTAGGGTTTCGGGCAGTGGCACAAACCCAGTTCCATGCAGGAACCAACCTAGACATCCACCCATGCTACGCAGTCCTCCTCGGCCGAGCCGTCCCTCCCAAAAGCACAGACCCTCCGTTCTAACCCAGCAGCTACCATATTTCAAGGTTCGTGCGACTTATGTCAGCACCGCCCAGAAAACGCCCTAAAAAGGGCAGCCCGGATTCTCAGAAACTCCCTTGTAGCCTGGCTTTACTGGCTCTTCCATGCCCTGGGCCCATCCGGAATGAAGGGCCTTGAGCCTTCCAGGAACACACGCCCTGAAACCCTAAAACCCCATGACCCTACACTGCCACCAACCCTAAAACCCATCCTAAATCCGAAGCCACTTAAGTCCCAAACCCCGAAACCCTAAAACCACTAATCCAGAAACCCCAAAAAACCCTAAACCCCAAACCCCAAACCCTAAACCCTAAACCCTAAACCCTGCCCGCTCCTCCTCCACAGTGGGGAAGAACCATTGGTCGCCAATGAACTTCTTCAATCCCGCCTGCGCTTGCTGGTTAAGGGCAAGGGAAACTTGGAGGTTCGTGGCACTTGTTAACCCAAGAATAACTGTGCTTATGACCCAATTATCAACCTATTAGGGCACTTAAGGAGCTTATATAAGTGGCCTAAAAGTACAGTTCTCATTGCTGATTAAGTACCATGAACCTCCAAGTACTTAACAGAATGGTTTAAAGAAACGAGATAATAGGATATATAGGGATATGAGTAAGTATCAAAACGGTAAGGTATATAGAATCGTTGATGTGGGTTGTAACAAGTCTTATATAGGAAGCACTCCTGAAGGTTTAAGTCAGCATTTAGCAAGGCATAAGCACCATTATAACGAACACAGAATTGGGAAACGCCGACATATGCGTTCTTTCGACTTATTTGATGAATTCGGGTTTGATAACTGTAAAATAGAACTTATTGAGTTTTTTCATCAAACTCAAGGGAAGAATTAAGAAAACGAGAGGGTCATCACATACGAGATGAAGATTGTGTTAATAAGGCAATAGCAGGGAGATCAAAACAAGAATGGGCTAGAGACAACTACGAGAAGAACAGGGATTCTCTTCTTGAAAAAGCACATAAGTATCGCCAAGAACATAAAGAACATATGTTACAAAACTGTAAAAAATGGAGAGAGGAAAACAAGGAGAAGAAATCAGAAAGTGCAAACAAAATCGGGAAAAAATTGGGAAGTCATCAAGCAGAGACAATGTGCTAAAACAAACTGCGTGTGTGGAGGAAAATATACTCATCAGAATAAAGCAAGACACGAGAGAACTAAGCGACATTATCAATATGTAGAAAGCCTGAATGAACATTAAACAAATAAAATCTAGTTAATTACGACAGGCCATCTTGGCACATAAAAAAAGCCCCAATGAAAACAGAAGAAGGAAGTGAGCCAATGCCCCCGCGCCTAGCGGGTTCATAAGCAAACCATAAGAGTTTGGTAATGACATTCGTTCGTAATTAGTTTCGTTAAATCTTAAGGTAAAATCTTGTTATAAATAGTTGTATTTATAACAATATTCTAACATACAATATGAATAATGCCAATAAAAGTAGATAAGATATTAGCTGATTTTGAACCATATACTGAAACAAAGAATGCTGTTACTAGGAAGTGTTATCGTTGTAAGCAAGTCAAAGACATAGATTGTTTCAAGCGTGTGTATATAGTTCGTAAGAAACATTATAATAGTTGTTCTGTTAAATACACCTTGACTTGTTCAGAATGCTTAGAGAAGTCTGTCAAAAAATAGAGATAATATTTCTGAGGGAAATGACTTAAAGAAATAACAACTTATATATTATCGTGGTAATGAGTGAGAGCGAATATGAAAGCGAGAGTGAATATGAAAGTGAGAGTGAGAATGATGAAACATATCTGTATCATCAGATATCCAAATCTAATTATTTCAATAGATGCGATAAGTGTAACCCAGTTAAGAATATACAGAATTTTTTACAAGATAAGTGCGATGTCTTACATAGCTTTAAAATCAGATCGTAGACTACTATGGTTGTGATAAATGTTGTAAGTTAAGAAATTTGTTTGATGATTATATATTACCCTTTACTAAGTTAAACACATAGCCAGAATATGATGAAGTTCATGAAATGATGCGAGATGATGCTCAAAAGAAAGATTCTACACTTGAGTTGCATATTGAAATGAAAAACAATGTATGAGAACCTAGATACATTTGACTTCTATCAATGGCATCAGGAGAAGAAGAATTATTTCAAAGATGGTTTATGTGGTTATTTTAATTATTATCAAAGAGTATATCATATGGGGCAAGGTACCAACGAACTCTCTCATCCCCAGCCCCATTTGATGGCCACTGGAACTGGGCCTTCCGCAGAGTCTTCTCGACCCGATTGCCCACCATGGCGAATGCCACCTGTCGATTCTGGTCGGGAGGGTTCGGGGTTCGGGATTTGGGGTTTAGGGTTTGGGGCTTAGGGTTTGGGGTTTGGGGGATTGGGGTTTGGGGGTTGGGGTTTGGGGTTTCGGGTTTCGGGTTTGGGGTTTCGGGTTTGGGGCTCAAGGCTTCACGTCTAGGCTTTCGGGTTTAGGAGTTTAGGGATGTATGGATTCAGGGGCTTCAGGGTTCAAGGGTTTCAGGCTTGGTTCGCCAAACTCCTACGAGGCTTTAGAGCGCTTCAGGCGATTGAAGCTGGGGATTTTCAGCCCTAAGCCCTAAGCCCGAAGCCCTAAACCCTAGCCCTAAACCCTAAACCCTAAACCCGAAACCCTAAACCCTCATGCAAGGCGGAGCCTGCATGCCCCTCATGCGGAAGTCATTGACCACATCCTGTCGGTTCCGCAATGCTCAGCCGGAACCCTGGTTTAGGGTTTAGGGGTTTAGGGGTTTAGGGGTTTAGGGGTTTAGGGGTTTAGGGGTTTAGGGGGTTTAGGGGTTCAGAAGACAGAAGAAAGAGTGTCCTTGATGACGTGGCAGGCAGACGAGTCCACGCTGATCACCGGCGTCATTTCCAGCACTATGTACCTACTATTTGCTTAAGAACCCCAAAAAAGTAATAAAATAAAAGAATAATAATGCATAATACATAAACAAAAAATAAAATAAATAAATACAGAAAGAAAATGAATAAACAATAGTCCATATATTGCCCGTATTTGTTTTGAAGTTTTGTTGGGGGGTTCTTAAGCAAGTAGTAGGGAGTTAAGCACCAAAGAAGTCGCACGGCTGAGAGCCGAAGATTCCTAGGTCCTAAACGCTCAGAAGGCCCTAAACCCTAAACCCTAAACCCTAAACCCTAGACCCTAAACCCTAAACCCTAAACCCTAGACCCTAGACCCTAAACCCCGACCCCGAAACCGATCTTGAAGAGCACTCTGTCTTGTTCACCAGCTCGAGGTCACTGACATGGGCCAGCAGCATATCCTGGCGCCAAGGCCGGGTTTAGGGTTTAGGGTTTAGGGTTTAGGGTTTAGGGTTTAGGGTTTAGGGTTTGGCCATGGCCAGCCTTCACGAAGGACGCGTTGGCAAAGTACCTTTTACTCGTAGGCGTTAGGGTTTAGGGGTTTAGGGGTTTAGGGGTTTAGGGGTTTAGGGGTTTAGGGGTTTAGGGGTTTAGGGGTTTAGGGGTTTAGGGGTTTAGGGGTTTAGGGGTTTAGGGGTTTAGGGGTTTAGGGTTTAGGGGTTTAGGATGGTTTAGGATGGTTTAGGGTTGGGGTTGCACCTCTGCATCATTTGTACCCTGCACACCCCCCCCCCCCCCCGTGGGCACAGAGATGAACCGATCCGCGCGATGAACACGTTTTGGATGAACGTGCCGCTGCTCTCCTGTGCACAGCGCGGGCAGTGACTGGGAGCGGCCAAACCACGCATCCCAGCATCGTTGGGTTTGGGGCTTATATAGGGTTTGGGGTTTAGGGTTTAGGGTTTGGGGTTTGGGGCTTAGGGTTTAGGGTACTCGCAGGAGCGCCCTTTAACACGTAAGGTTGAGTGCCGCCTCTCCTGCTTCATGTTTCTGTAGATAGAAGTCCCAGGTATGCGCCACAGGATGGTAATTTGCGGTCCTCAGGTTTGTCACAGTGCAAGAGAAGCCCGGGAGAATTGTTCAGGCTTCAGGGCGTAGGGTTCACAACCCTAAACCCTAAACCCTAAACCCTAAACCCTTAAACCTAAACCTCAAACCCTAAACCCTGAGCCCTAAACCCTAAACCCTAAACCTCAAGGTCCTGATTTATCAGGTTTAGGGGTTCCGTGGCTGAGCATCCGACTGGCCGACTCATAGATGACGATGGTCAACGACAGACCGACCTTGAGAAGCGCTCATGGGGCTTTTGGCTGTATAGGGCGTATGTCATACAAACGTTCAGGGTTTAGGGTTTAGGGTTTGTGGTTAGGCAGGCTTTGACCCGAGTTGTTGAGGTTGGTTTGGGGTTGAGGGGTGGAGGGCTCCAGAGTTTAGGGTCTAGGGTCTAGGGTTTAGGGTTTAGGTTGAGGGCAGACTGCAGGCTGGTAGCAGCAACCATGATGCCCATCAGAACGCCCAGGAACAGCGTCCCCAAGAACGCGGTGACCTGGGCACTTTTTGTGGAGTGGGTTGACATCGAGCCTCTGGGCCCTTTCTTGGTGCCCATAGGCTGCAAAAAGAATAGACTTGAATAGACAGAGTCCGCAAGATTTGCCCGGCCTCTGCCCAACGGCCCCTGCTTCGTTTAGTTTGTGGTTGGGGTTAGGGGTCTGCAAGGCCATTCCATACTCACCCCGCCTCCCCCCCCCTCTTGCCAGGTCATGAAGCGGACAAGAGGCCTGAGCACCTACATGCTACATGGGCTCCCACCCTCAGCAACTTTTCCGCAGTTGATGAACGACTTCTCAACATGGCCCTCCTCCTGAACGCGCAGACCACGCAGACCAGATCATGATGCAATGGTCTTCTCCAGTCCAGTACCGCAAGTGAGCCAAAACATGCCAAAACTCTGCTGCCGGAATGTACCTTCTCCGGCAAATAAAATGGGTATCTCCCGAAATAGGGGTACCCCCCCTATATACCCCAAATAGTGTAGAATCCCCTTTTTTAAGGGATCCCCGAAAAGGGTACCCCTATTTTCGGAAACCCCAGGTATCAAGCAGAAGTGGGGCAAGCTGAGGAGCCCGCCCAAAGCAGAAAGTCGTGCTTCTTGACGTGGAAGAGGTGCTTGGCCTGGAACACAGGCTTCCTTTCGTGGCTTCAACTCGGGCGATGCCTCGAAGACCCCTAGAGCCTAGGCCCTCTAAACCCTCTAAACCCTCTAAACCCTCTAAACCCTCTAAACCCTCTAAACCCTCTAAACCCTCTAAACCCTCTAAACCCTCTAAACCCTCTAAACCTTGCTTCCTTCGATGGCATGAGGCGGAAGAAGCCTGTGCTGGCCAAAAGTGGGGAAATTAGCCCACATCCGTTGGAACTAGCGACAGAAATAGCAGGGCGAGCGACTGCACCATAAGCCCTGTATAAACCCTCAACCCCCTAGACAATAAACCCTTTAAACCCTACACCCTCGACGTCCCTAGTCCTAACCCCTGCACCTCCCCCAAGGCGACCAGCGGAATCACCGAGTTCATGACGATGGCGGCCAAGGCGAACTGAACAGCACAGCCACGTCGAGGCACTCTCGGGCTTGACGGCTTAGAGTCCTAGTCCTTAAAAAAGAAAATCAAACGATGGATCATAAAGAACTTCTAATAATACAATTGTTGGTAACACAATGAAGATAATGACAAATCATGTTATCAAAATGGTGATATTGGTAGTAACTATCACTCTGACTGGCAGTCTGCTAGCAGCACACGTCGCGTTGACTGTATGCCTTCTTGGACGGCAATGCATTGTTCTATCGGCTTTTGCGAGGTTTTCAGCAAATGACATGGGCAAGTCACTCTTCCCGTTTTGGTGTTTCGGCTTGCAACGATTAAGTTTGAAGCATGGCAAGACTCGATTTACATAGACGTTTGAGATGACTCGATTTACATAACTCGGTTCAACCTTGACGCAGACATTTGAGAATCCATAGAATCCAAATAACAGGCATCCAGACCATTAAACTGGCTTCGGGTGCAACCAAAAAGACGAAGGCTACCTAAACCCGGGGATCGCTGTCTACGCATCAGTGGCTATGGGACGAGTGCCGCAGAAAGCTTCAGCGATAGGAGCTTGAATGTTCCAAGAGTCAGTGCGTTACCTAAACCCTAAACCCTAAACCCTGTTACCTAGTTCCCCCTGTTGTGATCGTGATGCACCCCCGGCCTTGGGCAAGTGGTAGAACAAAGGTGTAAGAAACCTTGGAAATCCGAGAAGCAGGCTTGGAAACCCTTCTTTCTGCACACCTCCATGATCCGATAACATGTTCGTGTGTGCGTGCGCACCTCTGTGCAGATCTGGGTCATGTCGCGCGCGAACTTGAACCCTACAAGCCCTGTCAACCCTGAAAACCCTAAAGGCCCAATAAACCCTAAAAAACCTCAAAGCCCATAAGCCCTATAAACCCTAAACCCTATAAGCCCGATAAACCTAAAAACCCTCAAAGCCCTCAAATGTAAGAAGCGTGTCCGAGGCGCAGGAGGGTACAAAGCATCACAAGCGCCGTGATGACGCCGGATAGTTGAGTCTGGGCTCCTCCGTCCCAGGGTTCAGGGTTCAGGGTTCAGGGTTCAGGGTTCAGGGTTTAGGGTTTAGGGTTTAGGGAAAATGCGCCAGAAATTGCTCTTTGATTGGACCATTTCTCGCTCGCACTCTTTTCTCGCCAAGATGTGACTGCTTCCTGCACACAACCATCCTCAAGAGCAGCAGAGTTGGGATGCTGGTCTTTTAGTGGCCTCCTGAAATACTCGGGAGAGTTTAGGCTGAGGGCTTCAGGAATCGCCTAATCCCTAAACCCTAAACCCTAAACAGGCTTAGGGCTTTAGGCTTATGGAATCCTCTCAATGCGGATGAGGATGAGAGACCCTGAGGCGACTGCTCCGCAGATAGCACCTAGAGCTCCCGCGTCTGAATTCCGTCTGAAAATTCGAGGGGAATCCGGGGAGTTCCGCAAATTGGGGCCTATGCTTAAGGAATCCTTCGAAGGGGAAATCGGCTGTATTTTGGGGGGTCAGAGGTCCCCCCCTCTCCCCATTTTCTTGGAAACTCCACGGAAATGCTCAAAAACGATGAAGCATAGCGCGTATCACTTTGGCTCCGGTATGAGCCTGTAGCGTCTCCGACATGCCTCCTACATCGGCACGCTCGCAGCTATTGCGGTCGATGCCATTAGGGAGCCTTATCAGCACAGCTATGGCCCTGACTGCCGACAGCCAAGGCCAGAATTTACATAAAAACTAAAAATCATCAGCCGCGCACATGCACACTTTCCAACCAGTCACCTGGGTCGACTAGGAGAGCTTCTGAGAGAGCCAAGCGTATAGCTTCGTGGCGGCCAGCGGTAAGCTTCGAAAGGCCTGACAGATCCTGCGCGAATGCTGCGGAGTCATCCGATCGTGGCACCACTTCGCCGCCGACTGGGGGGGCATTGGCAACAGCATGCTCGTGGGGCATGCTGGTCTTAGTTGCCGCTGCCGATGTCTCACTTTCTTTGCGGTACTCCTCCTTGGATGCTCACGAATGCCAATGAAAAGTGCTTGCTCCAAAGAATACGAAGAACACCAAACTAGGAACTCCACACCCCGCGTGTTCCCTCGTATCAATCCCCAAAAAGACCCTCATCCGCTTGTAAATCGTTTCGCCGCCAGACTCTAACTGAGGGAGGGGTGTTTTCGGAATGAAAGTGACGAAGAGCAAGGATAAATGTGCACACCCTCAAGATCAAAGCACAGCCTGTCTCAGAGTAAGCTGGCGGCCACCCAATCCGACTCATCCTCCTCTTCATCAATGGTGCTCAGCACACGATGCTTGCAGCCAAACGCCTTGGCCGCGCGAACCCCCAGAACTCTAAGGACGTTCAGAACCCTCGGCTTCAACCCCAAGTAGGGTTTAATTAGGGCTTAGGGTTTAGGGTTTAGGGTTTAGGGTTTAGGGTTTAGGGTTTAGGGTTTAGGGTTACATCATAGTACCCTGAGGTGTTTAGGGTTTCAGGGCACAAGGAGAGCTGGGAACAGATTTAGACAGGCTTGCGTAAAGCTGTGTGTATACCATTGTCTACCAGCCAGTCCCGCTCGCCCCACCACTACCAGTAGCATCACCCCACCATGTCAGCCTCCACCCTTCAAAAGGCAACTCCCCCGATACCACCGACGGCCTCCTGCGAGGTTTGCATGGCGATGGCCGGCAACGTGGCAGGGTGTGGCGGCAGCAAAAGCACTCAAATCTCTCAAGACTTGAGCTCCCACGGAATGGCAGCGGACCGCGCTCTACCCGTGGGCCCTGCACCATAGTCGGCACAACTCCGTAGAATCACAAAAAACCCCAGCAACCCTTTAGCTCCATGTTGGCTTGGATCTCCCATACCTACACCCCCAAACCCGGTAACCCTTGCAGGCGCCTGTGGAGTTGTTCACCGCGGAGCGCGAGAAGCTTCAGGGCCGGCAGGTCAGTGGATCAACCAAACAGGGGTACGCAACTCGAAGGATACTTGTGAACTAGAGCCGGGAGTAAGCTGGGAAGAACAATGGGTACCCTTTTTGGCTTTAAGGGGATCATAAGGGAACCCCAACCCCTTTAAGAAAGGCAAAAAAGGGCCTACTCCCGGTCCTATAGTGAGAAGTCAACACTGGCCTGCCGGTAACCGGATAGCAGGAGAATGCTGCGCCAACGAGATTGGAGATGCCCAAGGCTAGCATCTCCTGGCCCGCCTCGCATGCGAAGTTGCCGGTTTAGGGTTTAGGGTTTCGGGTTTAGGGTTTAGGGCTTAGGGTTTAGGCCTAAAGGACTTGACGAAGGATCAGCTCTCTCTATGCGACCACCTCTTAAATAACTGACTTTACAATGCCTGACATGACCAAAAGGTCCCACACGCTTTTGGGGGATACCCTATACAGAAGGCCCGTATCCTCTTCCGCAAAGGACCATAATTTCTAGCACACCCCGGATGAGATCTCCCTGAGCAAGCACGGCTTTTTGCCCCCCTTTTCCATTCAAGCGCTTCGGGCAGCGTCGGGAACGTCGGGGCCCAGCGCTTCTTTGACCTGAGCTTGGCGTGGCCGTCGCCCGAAAGCTCAGCCGCTGCACCGGCCAAGCAAAAAAAAAACACCAAGAAGGCTTAGTCCCTAAGACCCACACAACCCCCGAAGGGCTGTCAGTATTAGGGGTGTTCTAATATTAGGGGGAAGGGATTGTGGTTGAGGGGTGGGGGTTTGTTCGCGGAACTGAGGAGGTTCGTGGCTTCAAAGGTTCGGGGTTTATTGCTTATTAGGGTTCTTCTAGGGCACGTGGAACAAGAAACCTTGGAGAAGGTTAAATAATGTTGCAGCACGTGTCTGCAGCATTTGCAGCACGCTTCGCCGCCCGCTCGCTGTAGCCACCGGGGCGAGCGGAATGCTCCTCTGGCCTGGGTCGGCAAGCGAAGCAGACCCTGTACACCACCAAGAATATACGTCACAATACCAACAAGAAACTTATTGTGCTTCGTATAACATGCTGTATTCACTTTGGTCCTAATTTCTGCACGTACTGACCAGCGAGACGAGCCGGTTGGCGCCTTTCCCTTTCGTGTGCACACCACCCCCCCAAGCTCTCGCGACACGCCGCGTGCTTTGCATGCCACTTCAGCTACTCCTGCACGCCGCTGGAGGGCAACGCGTGGCTATACCCACTTCCAGGCAGATGCGGACGGCCACACACCTGCATACCAGTCATGCTGCCCCAGTACACAGGAAGAAGGTCCTTGAGATCTGGGCTAAGAAAGCTAGAAACGCGGCTGACAAGCAAATGGGGGGGGGGGGGCCTGTAAAAGGGGGGGGGGGGGGGGCAAAAGGGGGGGGGGGCCCCCGCAGCCGGTGTTCCTTTCCCTTAGGCCCTATGCTATACCCCACTCCCTCCCAGAAAGAAGAAGAAATCAATTAAGGCGACCCTGAATTGAATTGGGGACGGTGGGGACGGGACACCTTAAGATTGATTCGGTCAATCCTTAAGGGGGGGCAGGGGACCACCCCCCCCCCCCCCCCCCCCCCCCCCCCCCCCACAGCCGTTTATCTCTTTGATTTTCATACCACTTAAGGGTCGGGGTCGCTTTTTGACCCAGCTGAACACTTGAGAGAAGACTTGTAAACGACAACTCTCGCGAGCTCCAAGGAGCTAGCTTTCGTGACTTTCCTACGGGCAACTCCACGGGAGACCGGTGCTGGGCTGGGTGAAGAAGCACAATCCAGAGGAAACAATGCTGCGCGCCAAGATGTTGGCAGGGTGGATCGTCGGTTGGATGATGCATGCACGCCTTAGCCTGCCAAAAACTCTGTGCATGACTAGTTCTTGCATAGTACCAAGTATTAATGTACGCCATAATGCATCGTACATCCCCAAACCCCTCTGCCCCAATGCCCACTATGAGCCCTGAACCCCTAAACCCTAAACCCTAAACCCTGAACCCCTAAACCCTAAACCCTAAACCCTGAACCCTAAACCCTAAACCCTAAACCCTAAACCCTAAACCCTAAACCCTAAACCCTAAACCCTGAACCCTAAACCCTAAACCCTAAACCCTAAACCCTAAACCCTAAACCCTAAACCTAAACCTAAACCCTAAACCCTAAACCCTAAACCCTAAACCCTAAACCCTAAACCCTAAACCCTAAACCCTAAACCCTAAACCCTAAACCCTAAACCCGAACACAGGCGCATCGAGAGAAAGAAGGGGGCCACTGGCCGAGGCGCAGCGTGGACCACACCGGGCCCGGCCGGCGCTCTCCTCGGCTGTCTGGACTTCCCGTGGAAGAACCCTAAACCCTAAACCCTAAACCCTAAACCCTAAACCCTAAACCCTAAACCCTAAACCCTAAACCCTAAACCCTAAACCCTAAACCCTAATGATATGATGACCCCTTAATGGAGGCTGAATTTGGGGAATTTCGGGCTTGGGCTTTTGGGGCTTCTTCTCAGATGGTCTAGGTGCCCCCAAAAAGGTCGCAGCCGAAACCCTAAACCCTAAACCCTAAACCCTAAACCCTAAACCCTAAACCTGCACCCCAAGTCTCCAAAGTGCCGGCTGCGGTAGTCCAGCATGGCCGGGCAGGTCCTGACATCTGCTTCGATGTGGTTCTTTGGTAGTTCTCCAAAATGGCGTCCTAGGGTCTAGGGTTTAGAAGGGTTTAGGGTCCTATTTTGGGGGGGGAGGGGTCCTCACTAGCAGGCTACCGCAAAGTAGCCGGCGGGTGGGAGAGAGGGGGGAGGAGGGGGAGGAAAAAGGGTCACCGAATTCAGGGAGAAAGGACCTCACGGCTGCTTCTATCCTAAGCTTGACGGCGCATATTCGGCGGTCTCCTGAAATGGCCATGTCCCGAAAAATAGTGG
This sequence comes from Symbiodinium natans, assembly GCA_905221605.1. Classification (NCBI taxonomy): domain Eukaryota; class Dinophyceae; order Suessiales; family Symbiodiniaceae; genus Symbiodinium; species Symbiodinium natans. Next base: position 238,777 of record CAJNDS010002702.1, on the reverse strand, counting down.
TACCCCTAATTTCCCCCCGAATAACAGAATCCTTGTTATGGGAACCCCCAAAAAAGGGAACCCCGAATACTAGAATCCTTATTATCGGAACCCCCTAAACCCTAAACCCTAAACCCTAAACCCTAAACCCTAAACCCTAGACTCTAAACCCCCAAAAAGGGAACCCCGATTTTCGGAAACCCCCCAACTGCAGGCTGAATCCGGGCCTCGCAGCCTCCATGAACTCGGCCTGGGCTGGACCGTCGCTTTGCTTTCTGGACCCCTAAGCCCTAAACCCTGAACCCTAAACCCCAAACCCTAAACCCCAAACCCCAAACCCTAAACCCCAAACCCCAAACCCTAAACCCCAAGCCCTAAACCCCAAACCCTAAACCCTAGACCCTTGCTAAGCCTTGTCGGGAGCTGCACGCTGGCTCTCATAGTCCAGCCAAGGCGCCCAGGAGTCTTGAGCTTCCTTGTTGTCTCGGAGCATGGCTTCGCGCAGCTGCGTCAGTTGAGCCACCTTTGGAGCAAGCTGAATTTGGGCATTGATCATCGTAATACATATAGTACGAATTATAGTGTTAATCACAGTAGTGATTCTAGTATTAATCACAGTAGTAGCTCTAGTACTAAGTATAGTATTGCTTCTAGAAATTTGTCATAGTACTCATTAATTATCGTACTCATCATCGTATTAATTATAGAATTAACTCTAGTACTTATAGTAGTATTGAAGTAAAGGATTGTGGTGTTTCCTGCATTATTTTCGTAAATTATTCAGAGGTCCCAGTTTGTGGTCTCTGTGTCAACTCATCAGCCCGACCTTCGGCCCAGGGTCAGCTGCGGGCGCCTTCTCAACGAGAAAGTTGGCATGGTGGACCTTGTGGCCAGGTCGCATATAAAAAAAATATGTAGGCGATATAGTATGTATGTATATAGTGTGTGTATATATATATATATATATTATAGTGTATACAGTATATGTATAAGTAGGATTGGTTGGGATGTTCCCCTTATACTAACAGCTCCTTCCTAGAGGGGGCCACGATATCCCTATTAAGGACTGGTAGCATGAGGGGGGAACATCCCAAGCGATTTTTTGGGGCCCTGGCCATCAGGGGCTGCGGAAGTGGCCCTGAGAATGCCATGGAGGACGCCCAGATGTTGCCTGGGCCTTAGGGTTTAGGGTTTAGGGTTTAGGGTTTAGGGTTTAGGGTTTAGGGTTTAGGGTTTAGGGTTTAGGGTTTAGGGTTCCTGGGCCAGCCTACTGCAGTCGCTACTGCGCCATGTATGATGGAGGCTGAACCCTAAACCCTAAATCCTAAACACTAAACTCTAAACCCAGCTCTTCAACAAAGATGCACATCTTCCGACTTTCAGGCAAGTTTACTGGGCCATCTCTGCCATCGCAGGCCGAATGTCTGGGCTGCATGCCCAGAGTAAAGGGAGTTGTTCACGACCTTTTAGGGTTTAGGGTTTAGGTTTAGGGTTGCTCTCAGAAAAAAAAAAAAAAAAAAAAAAAAAAAAAAACGACATCTGGGCTTCGGCTGATCTACCACGGAATGCCCGGCCCTTCATGAACCGGCTCTACGGCACGTCTCGCACGGACAACACCTTTCAAAGCAATCTAACCCAACTCGAACATGGGAGATATGACAGACAGGTGACCCTCTGGTCCAACGCCTGGGTGCGGCTGATCTCAGCATGCACAAACTCCCAGAACGCCCGACCTGGGTGTTCCAAGGTAGAAAAGCTGATCCAGCGCCTCCCCTCGTCTCCGTCAAGCAGCATGCTGGGCTGTTCCTCATGGCCATGAAGCCTTGGCAATGCTGGCATCAGAAACATTATCGGTGACACAAAGAGAGCGCATAGGCTTAGTCGACGCTAGGCGTTGTGCAACACATCAGCACGACTTCACCATAAGAAAGCCGCCAATGTTCACTCCAATGTCTTCGAACTCCTTCGAACAGGGCTGGTTCAGCAAGTGGAGTGCCTCTATGTGCTGGCACATCCCAGGTCACTAGGCTGCTGTGTCATGTCATGCTGGCACAGATCCTGCTGAAAAACGATGTCGGTACCATCTTGCATACACTGCTGGACGATGTCGAGAACCTCAGCGTGCTAAATCGGCAGAGACTCAGTCACTGCTGGCTCAAGGACGAATTCTGTTTCATGGCAACAGCATAAGATGAGGATTTCCCGAAGTAGGAGTACGGCACGGTAGGCCCATTTTTTCCGAAACTCCCATACAACAATGCTCCCTGGGTCTGCGGCAGGTTGGAAGTACTGAACATCCACGTCTGTAAAGAGGAAGATTTCATCCTCGTCCTAGGAGATTTTCGGGCTTGAAGGGCTTTAGGGTTTGGGGTCTTAGGCTTAGGGCTCTGGGCTTTCGGCCTTACAGATTTGGGCAAAATGGGGGCATCAAACGGAGCAGCACGACCGCCGAGGCAGGCTCAGGAGAGAACATCCCAAGCCCCCGGCAACCTCGTCGAGCGCCTTGCCTATCTTGGCAGACTTGTACCTCGGGAGCTGATCTGCAACATGAGGTACACACCATAGTGCCTAAACCCTAAACTCTAAACTCTAAACTCTAAACCCTAAACCCTAAACCCTAAACCCTAAACCCTAAACCCTAAACCCTAAACCCTAAACCACACCATCCACACCCCCTCTGGTCATGCCGTCAGGGAACAAGTAAGTCGGCATGCCACCACCTGCTCGATTGTTCCCTGCCAAAAGGGGGTGTAGGGTTTAGGGTTTAGGGTTTAGGGTTTAAGGGTGAGTTGAAACCCTTCAGTGGGACATGTGTTTCCCCAGACCCTGGGTACATTATTCTCATTATTTTCTGACCATGCTGGTATACTTTATCGTATTTCCAGTAGCACACCAGCTAAAACCTAAACCCTAAACCCCAAACCCTAAACCCTAAACCGCTTATCCTCGAGGCCTTTGAGATCATCGAGCACGTCCTCGCACAACGTGAGCTCGGCGAGCCCACCAGACTCCTCCAAAGAGGCTACCATCCTCAGCACGAACAGGGTTTAGGGTTTAGGGTTTAGGGTTTCGGGTTTAGGGTTTTAGGGTCTAGGGTTTAGGGTATAGGATAAGAAACCATGCAAGATAACAAAATAAAATCTAATATATACGAATAGCTATAGTATAACAGTAATAGCGACAGCATCATAAGACAATAAAATGCATAAGACGAAAGTACTAATTAACTACAAAATGGAAAAATAGTGTATAAACAAAATCATAGCCGCCCCAGAACATTACAATAATATACTTAACACAATATCAAAATCAAATCCAAAATAGAAACAAAAGAGATACAACAATGGTAGAATGGAATAGTAATAAAAAAGCAGTAATAAGATACAATCAGACAACAATATACTTATACAATATATGAGCACGGAAATCTACATCCGGGTCCCCCTGTCATTGACCGGAATGTCATTGATCTGGACATGCAACATGCAACGAATTCTATCTCAAGCCCCATGATTAGAGGAGGGCATATCGCTGCTTTCGCTGAGGCTCTGGTCTCTCAGCGGTACAAAGTTCTGGTCATAGAAGAAGAAGAGCTTCCTTGCCAAAACCCTAAACCCTAGACCCTAAACCCTAAGCCCTAAGCCCTAAACCCTAAACCCTAAACCCTTTAAGGGAGTATATGGGGTACCTCATTCCCCTCATTCCTTACTACGAACCAGCCAGTAATTGGCATCTTCGCGTCATCTTGCCCAGTAGAGAGGCGCCCCCATGGCGGGCAAGGAAGGATTTGTAAAGTCTGTCTTTGCAGAGTGCAGCTGCTGGGCTGAGTAGGATGAACTGTACTTGGCTGCACTTAGGAGGGTAGCTATAAATTAAATTTTTAGCTGCCTTGTTAAGAAACCCAACAAGCCCAAAAAAGGCTAAAGATCTAAAGTTACAGTAAAGCGCCACAAAGTGTAGAATCCCAGCACCAGCCAGGATTTAATCTACAGCACCTTGCACCGGCGGTAACATGCTGTTTCACTGTTTCAGAGCCTGTTCCATCTGATCTAGGAGTCTGGAGCCAGAGCACAATCTTCTTGTCGACCACGGAAACATTCACCGCACACAACACTCAGGCCTCTATCTCGTAGCCATTGGCGTTCGCCAGGTTTTTGCCAATGGCAATGGACTCCATGTAGCCGATCAGGCAAGCTGACCTGCAGAATGAGACGAGATGAGAGGGCAGGGTTTCGGGTTCTTTTCTCAATCCTTGGGGTTTAGGGTTTAGGGTTTAGGTAGCCTTGACCACTTGGGCCCCAGGCATTGCAGTTCCAACGACGGCGGGAATCTTGTCCAATTGCCAGCTGTCGATCTGGCGGGTGCTTGGGAAAGAACACTGAACCATATACTGTATCACCCCAAAAGGCTCACTTTTCATCTCAAAGTCAAGCTTGAAAGCACTGGAATGGCACAGGCTTGTTCGATACTGAGGGTCAGGCACTCAGCGGAAATAAGCCCGACGGAATCTCCCCCACCTGGCAGCTCCCCAGCCTCCTCCCTCGTTGCCATCCAGCACCCAGAGGACCCAAAATCCCTTCATGGAGCCTTTCTTAGATTATCATAAGGATCTGAGGAAAACTCAATCTTTCAGTAAATGCTCCTAAACATGATGCCCTTAAACCCAATCAGGGAAAATCTGAGAAAGCCCCGACGGCCTACCCAGAATAAGGGCTTTTGGGTCCTCTGTTGGCCAACAACTGCGGCGCAATGCGAATCTGCGCATGGTGGACGTACTTGACGTGGTACTTCTCGCTCATATCTGGCCACCTGATGGACTCCCCCATGTCCCTAAACCCTAAACCCTAAACCCTAAACCCTAAACCCTAAACCCTAAACCCTAAACCCTAAACCCATGTCATGTTGGGGTGAGCCTAAATGATGGTCCCCTTTCGAGTCTCGAGATTATGGCTTACATCTCTCTACCTAAGTACGCAGATAAGTAGATAAATATGAATAAATATATATATATATATGTATATGTATATGTATGTATGAGATATATTCGCACATGTGAATATAGTAAACAAACAAATACACACAAAAGTATATCTGAAAAACAAACATATATATATATATATATGTATAATATATATATATATATATATATGTATATAAATAATATATATATATATATATATATATATGGGGGGTTGGTTTGGCTACAGAAGAGGGAACATGATAGTATGTCAACCTTGAAGTGGCCAATCGCCGCAACTTTCCCTGCAACCTGTCACAAGGTTTAGGGTTTAGGGTGTAGGGTTTAGGCTTAGGGTTTAGGGTTTAGGGTTTAGGGTTTAGGGTTTAGGGTTTAGGGTTTAGGGTTGATTCTTGCCGGAGCACGCCCAGATCAGCACAGTCCCCGCCACGCAACTGATCAAGGGGCCTGGGGAGCAGGACGTGAAAAGCTGGCGGCTGATTCCAAGACTTAGGGTTTAGGGTTTAGGGTTTAGGGTTTAGGGTTTAGGGTTTAGGGTTTAGGGTTTAGGGTTTAGGGTTTAGGGTTTAGGGTTTAGGGTTTAGGGTTCGGTGAACTTGCTTCCGAGATCTAAGACAGCAGCCCATTGGACCCAGCATCTTGAGCGGTCGGTATCTGCGTCAGTGAGGCTTACGGGCAAACAAGCAGCCTAAGCACACAAGAAGATCCCAAAGCTGAAGGCACCTGCTGGCAATCTGCTTGTTGGTGATGAGATAGGCAAGCCATAGAACTCCCAGTAGAAGGGGCATCCTAAAGGATCGAACGATGTCGGTTTCAGGCTTCAGGCCAGCAGCATGCTTCAGAATGACATCTGCTTGAAGCCATGGTTCGGCTTGGTTTCTTGGATGTTCATCGCAACCTTGGTACCGCGTGCGGAGGGAGAGGGAGGGCGCAATGCTCGGGTTCATTGCCTGCACCGATTCCAAGCCCCAAAGCAATCCGCCGAGGCGTTGGGACGTAGGAGTATGGGGAGCATGAAACAGGCAATCCCCCCACCACCTTGCACACCCCTCCTATGGGTACCCCCCCTTGTCAACAGGTGTGCGGAAGCCGACCGTCTCACCCCAACGCGATGCAAAGCTCTACACCTGTCCTTGCGCGCCCTTGACACCTATATGACCCTGTGCAGCCGCAGAGCTTCAAGGTGTCCTGGTTGCGGACATGTTTAGGGGGCTGCACAGGACCAGTCCGCATAGCGTTAACATTAATTCAGTGAGACTGCCCGAGCGCATCACGCACACCAATACGTGTGGAAACAGCAGCTCCTCGGGTGGTGTACAACGACCTGAGGCCGTCACGTTGATGATGGTGTCGTAGATGTACTGGGACTTCGGAATGTCGTAGCCCAGCATGTACCTTTCTCGGAAGGTGCTACAGATGGCAAAACCACGGGTCGCCAGACGTGGAAGGCACTTGAGCTGGCTGAGCCCGATGATGATGGCAGCTCCACTGGTAAATCCGCTGATGACCTCGGGCCACTGGCACGAGAAGCAGCTCGCTAGCCTAACTAGCAAATGATTCGTGCTGCATCTTGGCGTAACTCCAGGCTGCGACTGGATGGCCCAAGAAAGTGACCAGAAAACCCAGCTTCAGAAGGCTTGCCGCAACCTTCAGATGAGAGAAGCATGTCACATCGTGGCACACGTGCAAACCCTGAACCCTAAACCACCAGAAACTTAGAAGTCCGGATTGGCGCCTGCATTACACCAACAAGTGCCGCTGCAAGGCAGGCGAGGCCCACGTACTCACTGGTGCACACCTGCATAGGGGTTTGGGTTTAGGGTTTAGGGGTTTAGGGGTTTAGGGGTTTAGGGGTTTAGGGGTTTAGGGGTTTAGGGGTTTAGGGGTTTCGGGGTTTCGGGGTTTAGGGGTTTAGGGGTTTAGGGGTTTAGGGGTTTAGGGGTTTAGGGGTTTAGGGGTTTAAGGGTTTAGGGTGGTCCATCCGCTGCATTCTGGATTCACGGAGCAGCGGTGCAGACCAAACGAGATGGGCACGCACCTCGTACTGCGCCTTGCCGGGTACATCGCACTCCTCAGCTCTTCAGCCCTCTTCAGGCCCCCCATTTGAATTCCCAACCCTAAACCCTAAACCCTAAACCCCTAAAGCCCTAAACCCTAGACTCAGTGGCCCGCCGGGCCCAGGCTTCCGTTGAGGCCTGCTTCTATGAGAAGAGACACCTGAGAGGGAGGCGCTTGCACAAGGGGGACCCTAAACCCTAAACCCTAAACCCTAAACCCTAAACCCTCGAGGTTTGTGAGGGGGTTCTGGGGTTGTCAAGATTTCGGGGCGGTGGGGTTTCGAGCTTTGGGCTAAGGTCTGCGCCATGGCAACGGGGCCAACGGCCAGCTGTCGGCTCTGGCCAAACAGGGCATAGACCAAAGTAGGAACCTCAGGTTAGGGTTTAGGGCTTAGGGCTTAGGGCTTAGGGTTTGGGGTTTAGGGTTTAGGGTTTAGGGTTTAGGGGTTAGGGTTTAGGGTTTAGGGGGGTTAGGGTTTAGGGTTTAGGGTTTAGGGTTTAAGGTTTAGGGTTTAGGGTTTAGGGTTTAGGGTTTGGGGGTTTATTCTGCAGGGGAAAGGACTGTGCTGATGGGCCCCATTGGCCTTATGAAGCTTCTGATGAGTGTAGACCCTCGAAATGAGTACCTCTATGTTCGGGAACTCCATTTGCAAGCATGCACGTTGAATCATGCCCATGCCCCTTGAGTTCGTCATGCTCGGTCTCTCTCCGACACCTTGGAAGCCGACGCACGCAGAGTACATGCCGTTGATGTATGGAAGTCCTGACAACCATAAGGTGTTTCTGATCAAACACGTCGTCCCAGATACTTTGCGCGAAGAAGCATGCTACTTGCAACGTCGCCTGCAATTGCTCCGTACGACATGCTCTGAGGGATCACCATGACGCCGACCTAAGCAACAGCTGGCACAGAGGCAGTTGTATCAGTAAGCCTGTAGGATGACTTTGAGGCCAAAGCTGTCAAGCCAGCCACGAGGTCAGCACGAACCTAGGCGAAACGCAGTAAACCCGACTATTCCCTCGATAACCCTAAAACCCTGCAAACATCCCAAGGCCCCTAAACATACGTTAAGTTTCCATACACAGTAACAAAGTGACTTAGTAGGGAGAAATCATTAGGCCCCATTTTTAAGTATGCTGATTATTTCTGAAGAAGCGTACTACCATGTGTGCTCCGAGGCCTCGGGCAGCAGGTGTCTGACTAGCAGAAAGCAGGTACCCAACCTCTAATCCCCCCCAACCGCCCCGGAACAGATTGGACTCCTTCATTGGAAGCCTTTCTGCCCGAGCATGGGTACCCCCTCCCCCCCCCCCCCCCCCCCCCCCCCCCCGAGTTTCCCGGCCGGCTTGTTTTGTTTGTCTTACCACTCCCACATTTGGGGTGCTGGTCTATACAGTGTATACAGGTCTCAACAGGCTTCACACCCGGCATCTCTGGTTTGGGTTGCCTTTGCCACTGGGCAGATTCAGGCCGAGGCGGGTCACGTAGCGTTAAAACTACCGTATAACCCTAAACCCTAAACCCTAAACCCTAAACGGGGGGCCTAACCTTTCTCGGAGCCCACAACCGCGCCTTGTGGAACGTCAGCTGTGGGACCCACTGAAAGAGCGTCACGATCTGGCACAGGATGCAGCTACTCTTTATTGCGGCATCCACTATTCATTCTCTATAGCAGGCACAGTTCTTACAATTCTTGAAGTTATACATGTGCTATATCTTGTCCGAACCACAGCATCAAGTCTGATTCACATGCCCAGGCCTTGCTAACTTTGTCCATCATGGTCAGCTCCTTCCGTTTCCTGCAACAGGCTGCTGTAAGTCACATCCATGTCGCGAACTGCTTGGTCAACATTCTGGGCGGTTGTTTGCTCAGTCCCTGAATTTTAAGCTTGGGAACCACAGAAGGATCCAGACTTGAGGTGAAGTCCCAAAACCCTAAACCCTAAACCCCAAACCCCAACCCTAAACCCTAAACCCTAAACCCTAAACCCTGAAAACACAGAATCGGCTGTTGGAGGTCTTGATGGCCTGGCCTTCGAGGCTTTGCCTTCGGTGTGGCGCTGTCCTTGGGTTTTTGTTTTTTCGGTTTAGGATTTAGGGTTTAGGGTTTAAGGGTTCAGGTTTAGGGTTTAGGGTTTGAGGGTTAAGGGTTTAGGGTTTAAGGGTTTAGTCCTTCTACGGCTTTGCCAGCACTTGGTTTAGAGATTAGGGTGTTTTAAGCTTCTTAACCGATGTCATAAGAGAGACCTCTATACCACTAGGCCAAATCCACGCGCGCAAGCAAACAGTCACTCAGACACCGACAGGCACAGAGACATACACGCTCGCACGCGTGCGCGCACACATGCACACACACACACACATATATTCAGGCACACACACACACCCGCGCGCACATATATATATATATATATATATATATATCTTGGGGGGGGTACCATATATATATATATATAAACACGCACGCACATGCGGGCGGAAGAGCTTTTAGCAGGTTTCAGGTTCAAAGTGCCCAAAACCGGAGACCCCCACGTGGTTGCCCGAACCCGGCAATCCTGCGCAACAATCCGCTTAAGAGGAGGTTCAGCCTCAAAGTACCTGAATACAGCTTCCCTGGAGCGTTGCCAGGCTCGGGCAACCACAGGCACACGCCCCGGCTTTGGCATTTTGAACTTTGAAGCCCGAAACTTCCCGAAGCAGGTTCCCCTACAGGGGCTGCAACCACGAGGGGGCAGTCTGACATCTACTACACGGGGCAATCCAGCTTGCCACGGCGCCAAACAGAATTCTAAGAGACCCGCCCACCCACAAAGACTGTGGCGTAGCTGAAAGGTAGCCCTAGTGGTAGTGGCAGTAGTAGTAGTAGCAGTAGCAGTAGCAGTAGCAGTAGCAGTAGCAATAGCAGTAGCAGTAGCAGTAGCAGTAGCAGTAGCAGTAGCAGTAGCAGTAGCAGTAGTAGTAGTAGTAGTAGTAGTAGTAGTAGTAGTAGTAGTAGTAGTAGTAGTAGTAGTAGTAGTAGTAGTAGTAGTAGTAGTAGTAGTAGTAGTAGTAGTAGTAGTAGTAGTAGTAGTAGTAGTAGTAGTAGTAGTAGTAGTAGTAGTAGTAGTAGTAGTAGTAGTAGTAGTAGTAGTAGTAGTAGTAGTAGTAGTAGTAGTAGTAGTAGTAGTATACGCCAAGGCGGAGTGGGCGAACAGGGTGCACAAGCCAAAAGGTTGACCTTGTGGCTTCTCACGGGTTTAGGGTTTAGGGTTTAGGGTTTAGGGTTTAGGGTTTAGGGTTTAGGGTTTCGGGTAGTTTGTTTACCTTGAAGCGCCACTGTGCAACCCGGTCTTGAAGCTCAGGGCTCATGTTTGGAGTGGAGGGCTTCGGTTCTGGCCGGAGTTGCTGAGCATCTACTTCCAATCGTACAACTTATAAAAATAATACGAAGAATAATCGTAAGAATAATAAGAAGAATAAGAATGAGAATAAGAACAAAAATAAGAATAAGAATAATGCTACCAAGCCGCATCTACCACACCATTGAGGGAATCGACACCTTGGCTGGTGTTGGGGGCAGGATGGCTGTCACTCTCGGCCCCTTGCCCGCTTTGACGAGCAAACGCTCGGCACTATGGTTTCGACAGGATCGAAGGCATGCTTTGATCGGATTGCTGATGAGTTGGCGCTCCTGGCGGGAAGCTACGTGTCCAGCCTTCACGGCATGAGACCTCCCTGAACCCTAAACCCTAAACCCTAGACCCTAAACCCTAAACCCACTCTTAAAGTGGTTCTGCTGGGTTCATGCCGTGCTCCTGCATGATCTCCCGCTGCTCTATCGTAAGGTCTTCGGAGGTTGTCAGGATCTCTATGGACTCGCCCTGGGCACAGGAAACGGCTGGGCCCGGCATTCAGGTGTTGCTTCTGGGGAATGGCCTTTCACGACCGTACTGGCATTAACAAAAGGACTATAAAATAAGTACGAAGATGTACATGTATACATATATATATACATATACATGTATCTATATACAAATATATATACATATTGCACATGTATGTGAATGATCTCTACAAAAAAACGAAGCGGCACAGTGTTGGTTCTAACGAGCTACAGTTGATCCAAGTGTGCACAACGCCATAATTCCAAATCATTTCATAATCGAAATGACTTAAAGCCATGTGCTATTTTGACTCAAGGAATTGAAGTAGCCCCTACTTGCAAAAGAGAGCAAACTAAAGTGCGTCGGTTGTCCCAGTAGCTGTATATATATATATATACATATGCATAATATTATATATATACATACACATATCCAATTATTACTGTTCTGCTTATATATCTAGTGTGTGTGTGTGTAAAGATATATATATATATATAGATGTGTGCTTATGTATGCGTACATATAGTTTTATTTACATATAATGGCAAGGTGCTGTCAGGTGTACTTACACTGATTCTTCTAGGCAACACCTCTTTCCACCTGGCCTTCTCCATTTTGCCAATGAAGACCTCGTCATGCTGCCACTGGGGCACAATCCTCAGCGCAGCCGGCCGACAGCTTGACAACTCACCCGCCCGCCCTAAACTAAACTTAACCTAACGCACACCTGAGACGCGCGCCCACTCCCAATCGCTACTCCATGCATGCCCGCCATATGGCGTTGCGGATTCGAAAGCAGCTACTGGCAACTTGCAACCGGGTATGACCGGGTCATCTCCGTGTGGTGACTTCTACGAGCTCTACTTCCGAATGCTGAGCCCTGTGGCATTTCCTGGCTAGATGATGCCAAAAGTTTTAAAAGCTGCTTGGAGCTTGGACCGCAATTCGAGCAATTGGGGTGATTTCGAAGTCAAGGGGCCCTCTGAAGAAGTCGTCCTACAAACAATTGACATAAAAACACAAGGTCCGCCCAAAAGAGGACCCCAAAATCCCACAGCACTAAGAACAACCCAAAACACCCCCCTCCCCCCCCCCCCCCCCCCCCCCCCCCCCCCCCCCCCCGCGAAACCCGGAAAAAAGGCAGCCACTCCCACAACCCGTGCCATTCCTGTTTAGGGTTTAGGGTTTAGGGTTTAGGGTTTAGGGTTTAGGGTTTAGGGTTTAGGGTTTAGGGTTTAGGGTTTCAGACTAAAGCTGGCAGGGGCAGTGGGGATTGGACAGTCTGAAGCCTTCAAAGACCAACAACTGCACAAAATCCTTACCAGTGCCTCTTTACATTTAGGCCGCTGTGCAAAACACCTTAGGGGGAGAACCTTCGAACCTCCGACGTTCGATGTAACCTTCCAGAGGTTGTGTCTAAGCTTTCTGGCATTCCTTTAAGCTTGAGAGGCACATCGACTCACTAGGGACTCAAGGAGGGACCCTTAGAAGGGACCTTAGGGGTTACGTAGGGGCTACTTGGGTACATCTTATAAGGGACCTTGGTTACGTAGGGGCTACTTAGGTATATAGGGACATTCCTTTCCGTGGGCTTGAGAGGCTCATCGACGCCCAATCAGCCGTCAGCACTCCGCTATGTACAAGGGAACGGGGACATTCTGGTTAACATCTCCACGAGCAGCCCACAGATTTCACAGGCATGCTCTGTCACCTGGGTGCTGAGCAGGTTTAAGAGAGCCGATGCTCGTGGAAGCCTCCGCTCTGCTTCTTCAGCTGTTGCGTCTACAAGATCATCGTCGTGAAGTTCTGCAGGTCTGGAACGCCATCGTCATCATCCTCCTCAACTTCCTGGGCCACGATTTCGGAGGTAGAAGTCTACCCTAAACCCTAAACCCTAAACCCTAAGCCCTAAACCCTATACCCTAAACCCTAAACCCTACATGGGCCCAGCGGGTTCGGGTCGGTCAGGGCGGCTGCCCTGACTGCACCCCTCCTAGGAAGGGCGGGGAAGGACGGAGGCCCTGGCAGCTTTTTGCGCTTGATCTGTTGAGCTCCTCGAATTAGGGTTCAGGGGCTTTGGTTGAGTGGTGTTGAGGGGTGAGGGTTTTTGAAGCTTTTGGAGTAAGAGGGCTTAGGGCTCAGGGGATTCGGAAGCGAATGCGCCCCACCCATGCCTTTCAGATGGCCCTGAAAAGGGCGCAAGAGGTATCACGACATAGCAAATAACAGAACCAAAAGGGCATATGCTCCCTAAAGCCTAGAAGCCCTAACCCCCCAAACTGGCTCTCCAGCGGAGCGTCGGGCATGTCGGCATGGATCACCTCCGTGAGCTTCTTCTCCGAAATCTTGGCCTCACTGCCTCGGGCTGGGCTTCGGGCTGCTGGGCTTCCTTGCCCACGGCTTGGGGCCCACTAAAGTAGGGTTTGGGGTTTATAGGGTTTAGGGTTTAGGGTTTCGGGTTTCGGGCTTAGGGTTTGGGGTCTATACGGTTGCACCAGCAGCCATTAAGCCCCTCGCAATAAGAGCATAGCCATCCGCCAAGCAGCCTCAGACAGAGCGCACTCAAGCTTCACCCCCTCCCCCGCAGACACTCCTGCAACTATAAAACTGTTTTGGAGTTTGAGTAGGGCCCAATGGCGGCGTCCAAAGGATTTAGGGTTGGCTTAAATGAAAATGGTTTACCTCGAGTTCATATGGCTTTGGCCCTGTTTTCCTGCTACTGTGTGAATGGGCTTTATGTGGTCCTTGCAGGTTTGATGCAGGGTCTGTTTCGGAAGATGACGACTAGGCGTCCGGCTTCTGACGTGCTTTTTCTTTTGTCTGCTGGATCTTCTCCTTCACCTGAGCAGCTTTCTTGACAATGGCCCTTGTTGGGGATACGCTGAAATGAAGGATCCGCCCAAAAAGCCAAAAGGGCCATAGCCTCACGAAGCCCCAGACCCTTTGCACAAAAACAACCTCATGAAACCCGATTGAGGATCTGGGGCGCTTGTCGAAAAACGCTAAACCCATGCTAAACCCTAAACCCCTAACCATATAAGGGGGTTTACGATATTCGGGGTACTTTATTGGGGTCCTTGTTTTTGGGAATCCTACTTGTTGGGGGCTTCTATTGGGTGGTTGTCAAAAATATGCTCTATTTTGGGGTACCCTTAATACATAAGGTGCCGTAATATAATAGGGATCCAAAAAGGGACCATAATTTTGACAACCACCCAAAATAGGGGTCCCCTATGTTCGTAAACCCCCCATACCAAATCCGAAACCCCCATCGGCCTTTGCAGCAGCCCTCTCTGCGGCCAGCTTGGCCACGAGCTTTGCCAAGCCTCGCCTGCAGTATATGTTTAGGGTTTAGGGTTTAGGGTTTAGGGTTTAGGGTTTAGGGTTTAGGGTTTAGGGTTTAGGTCCTGCTGAAAAGCAATCTTCATGTCGCACTCTGCCGGGTGTGGGTTTGAGGGTTTTAGCGGCCGAAGGGCTTTAGGGTTCCAAGCCTTTCAAGGGCTTGTGGGTTAAGGGCCTTTAAGGGCTATAAAAGGCTTTCAGGACGATTTTGGAGGGTCAGGGTTGGGCTTCCCGACTTGTTCTGCTCGCCCTTGGGCATCTTGATCACCGCGTTGTGGACCATGCTCTCTGTGACCTTGAAAATTGGGACGTTCCCCCCTTATACTAACAGTCCTTAATAGGGATGAGAATGGGGGTACTATATTCCCTATTAAGGACTGTTAGTATAAGGGGGAACATCCCAACTTGCCAAGAGCTATAGGCTTCCTAGGGCTCATCCGAGGGCTGCGCGGCCCAGACAAAGCCAAGCGGTCCGCCTAAGCCTCTGACAGGAAGCGGAGCGCTGAAACACACACACACACACACACACACACACACACACACACACCCCAACGAAAAAAAGGCGTGGCCGGGGCTGCGGCGTAGCTTCAGGAGGCGAAAGCTCTCGTCGTGATCTGCAAGTTCTGGGGCGTTTTGCGAGGGGCTTTGACCATGGTAGACATAGCGCTTAGATGTGACCAAAACCGACTACGATGTCTCCACCAAGACATGTGCCAGGAGAATGGCACTTGCGAGCCCGAAAAGAAGCAAGCCGCAAGCATTAGGTCCTGAGGCCCGATATTGGCCGGTCTTGTCCCCACCGCGTGGCAGTTGGTGCCAAGGGCGGGAAAGATTGCGGCCAGGTTCATGTTCGTGCTGGCTGAACCTCGATTCTACCAGGAGAAAGGCATTTTGTGTGCCCGAAAAGAGGCAAGCTGCAAGCAGCAGGTCTTGAGGCCCAATGTTGGCCGGTCAGCTAGTGCGGCCACGTTCCCGTTCAGGCTAGCCGGCGGACATTGTGAAACTCATTTGTGCCAGGAGAATGGCACTTGCAAGCCCGAAAAAGAAGCAAGCCGCAAGCATTAGGTCCTGAGGCCCAATCTTGGCCGGTCTTGTCCCCACCGCGTGGCAGTTGGTGCCAAGGGCGGGAAAGATTGCGGCCAGGTTCATGTTCGTGCTGGCTGAACCTCGATTCTACCAGGAGAAAGGCATTTTGTGTGCCCGAAAAGAGGCAAGCTGCAAGCAGCAGGTCTTGAGGCCCAATGTTGGCCGGTCAGCTAGTGCGGCCACGTTCCCGTTCAGGCTAGCCGGCGGATATTGTAAAACTCATTTGTGTCAGGAGAATGGCACTTGCAAGCCCGAAAAAGAAGCAAGCCGCAAGCATTAGGTCCTGAGGCCCAATATTGGCCGGTCTTGTCCCCACCGCGTGGCAGTTGGTGCCAAGGGCGGGAAAGATTGCGGCCAGGTTCATGTTCTCGCTAGCTAAAGCTCGATTCTACCCAGGAGAAAGGCATTTTGTGTGCCCGAAAAGAGGCAAGCTGCAAGCAGCAGGTCTTGAGGCTCAATGTTGGCCGGTCAGTTAGTGCGGCCACGTTCCCGTTCAGGCTAGCCGGCGGACATTGTAAAACTCATTTGTGCCAGGAGAATGGCACTTGCAAGCCCGAAAAAGAAGCAAGCCGCAAGCATTAGGTCCTGAGGCCCAATCTTGGCCGGTCTTGTCCCCACCGCGTGGCAGTTGGTGCCAAGGGCGGGAAAGATTGCGGCCAGGTTCATGTTCGTGCTGGCTGAACCTCGATTCTACCAGGAGAAAGGCATTTTGTGTGCCCGAAAAGAGGCAAGCCGCAAGCAGCAGGTCTTGAGGCCCAATGTTGGCCGGTCAGCTAGTGCGGCCACGTTCCCGTTCAGGCTAGCCGGCGGACATTGTAAAACTCATTTGTGTCAGGAGAATGGCACTTGCAAGCCCGAAAAAGAAGCAAGCCGCAAGCATTAGGTCCTGAGGCCCAATATTGGCCGGTCTTGTCCCCACCGCGTGGCAGTTGGTGCCAAGGGCGGGAAAGATTGCGGCCAGGTTCATGTTCTCGCTAGCTAAAGCTCGATTCTACCCAGGAGAAAGGCATTTTGTGTGCCCGAAAAGAGGCAAGCGGCAAGCATTCTGTGCTGACGGTCTGCCCACAGCCAGGAAAAATAGCGGTCACGCCCACATTCGTACCGATATTCTGCCAAATCTGTCAGCAAAGGAGGAGTTTTGGCCTCAAGCTGAGCCTTTGCGCTAGACAAGGGCCCACTTATACCTGTCTTGGTCCAAAGAGACTCTGATGCAGGACAACCGCATCTTTAGGGCTGACTCTTTAGGGTTTAGGGTTTAGGGTTTAGGGTTCAAGCCATGCCCACAAAGAAACCCAAAAGCCAACCCTGAGAGCCGCGAGCCCTTCGTGGCAACCCAAAAGCATCCTGGGACTTGAAGCCAAGGCCCGTGCCTGGTAAGCGAGCATAGTCGAGGACGCTGTTTCCTTGCAGCGGATTTAGAGTTTAGGGTTTAGGGTTTAGGGGTTGTAGGCGCTTTAAAGCTTGCGGCTCAAGGGGGCTGGTGTGCTCAAACGAAACACTCACCGGCCGCCTCTGGCATCCTTCACATACAGAGCCTTGGCAGGCACGAGGTCAAGCTCCGTAACAAAGCCAACTTTGACTTCACAAAAAAACTTGATGTGAACCCTAAACCCTAAACCCTCAACCCTCAACCCTAAACCCTCAACCCTAAACCCTAAACCCTGAGCCGCCGGCCAGCCAACTTCTCCGGCGAGCCATAGCTTCGAGCGCAGCATCCAGAATCTGCCCCGGAAAAGAGCCCAGTGGGGGGGAGGGGGGGGGGGGGGGCAGCGGTCTATCAGCATATGAGGGGGGGTTCCCAAAATAGGGGGTACCTCTTTTTTCTCCCTCAAATAGAATAGAATCCCCTGAAAGGGACCCCCAAGACGTGTACCCCTATTTTCGGAAAGTCGGGAGTCCGGGGAGTCGGAAGTCCGAAACTAACGCGCCCCCAGCATCGCTTTTGGAGGGCGGCCTGCAAATGACGCAGCTCGATCGCATAGTGACAACACGTTGCACCGTTGATGTCCTGACAGCTGCCCAGCTGCAGAAAGAAAAAAGCAACATCGCTAGGGTTTAGGGTTTAGGGTGATGGTGTCCTGCATAGACGGATCGGCACCCGACTCGAGCAGCAGCCGCCTGATGCTTCGGAAGCCCGCTCTCCTTCTGGCATGCGCTCGTCGCTTTGATAGCTCTTGAGTCCCCCGCGCGCTGGCCACCTTGTTGTTGACGGTTGCCGACGTCAAGGCGGTGACCTTGAGATGTCTGAAAGAATCCCTGAAACCAAAGAGAGAGCGATGGAGAGAGAGAGAGAGAAGGAGAGAGAATAATAATAATGATGATGATAATGAGAATGATAATAGTAATAATAACAATAATAGAAATTATGACAAGATATATACTAATAATGATGATAATAATAGTAGTCATCATGATAATAACAATAATGATAGTCATAATACTTATAATGATGATGATAAAATAAATAAGACAATAAAATAATCAGCATGATGATGATAAGAATAATCATAATCATAACAATAATTATAATCAGAATAAGAAAATAATACTAACAATAACAATAATAAGAAGAATAATAACACATAATAATAATAATAAATGAAAGAGATGCTGAGTGGAAGACCCCTCGCTCGTTGAAGATATCAAGCGGAACTCCGGCTTCGACGCAAAGTCTGGAGCAAAAAGGCTCTTGGGGGTTTAGGGTTTAGGGTTTAGGGTTTAGGGTTTAGGGTTTAGGGTTTAGGGGGGGGCGGTCAGTTCATCCCGGTTTGAGATGCCTTGCGGAGTCGTAGGAGTCACAGAGGGGGGCGCCTGATGAACTCGTAGTCGCCATCTGCTCCCGCCTGGCATCTGGGACTTTCGGGGGGAACTCTGACCTTCACTTAGGGTTTAGGGTTTAGGGTTTAGGGTTCAGGGTTTAGGGTTTAGGGTTTAGGGTTTAGGGTTTAGGGTTTAGGGTTTAGGGTTTAGGGTTTAGGGTTAGGGTTTAGGGTTTAGGGGTGGGTGGGGGGGGGGGGGGTGTGTGGGGGGGGGGGTGGGGGGGGGTGTTGGGTGGGGGGGGTGGGGGGGGGGGGGGGGGGTGGGGGGGGGGGGGGGGGGGTTGGGGGGGGGGGTGGGGGGTGGGGGTGCCGAAAACGCTGATTTTGCTGAGGGCGCCCCTACCCCCCTGTGCTGAACCGCCTGTTTACGCTGTGCGGGTGGCGCGGTCCTCCACGAAAAAATTGTGCACCGACCCCCCCTACCCCCCCCAGCGTTTTGGGGGGGGGGGGGGGGAAGGTTTTCACCTCCTCAGACCCATCCAACACGCCGCCAGGATCGGCGGACCCTAAACCCTAAACCCCAAACCCTATTTCCTGGTCCTACCCCCCCCCCCCCCCCCCCCCCCCAAACGTTTCACAGAACTCTGCCGAGCTGGCTGGGATGATCTTCGAACCATGCGAGCGGGTTTAGACCTCTCAACTATGCTCCAGCGGGGTCGGCGGCTTGAGCCGGAGGCTCTTAAATGTAGGGTTTAGGGTTTAGGGTTTAGGGTCTAGGGTCTAGGGTTTAGGGTTTAGGGTTCTTTAACCTCTGCACTGCGCTGGGAGCACCTCGATGAGCTGTTCGGGCCTTGCTGAGAGCGGCGCTAACTTCGGTTAAAGAGTTCTTAAGGGAGGGGGGATACCCAAGGTTCCCTAATCCCCTATTACTCCCTGAGGCTCCCTAAGCTTCCCTAAGGTTCCCTAGGTACCTACCCCCCTTGACCCTCAACCCTCAACCCTCAACCCTCAACCCTCAACCCTCAACCCTCAACCCTCAACCCTCAACCCTCAGCCCTAAACCCTAAACCCTAAACCCTAAACCCTAAACCCTAAACCCTAAACCCTAAACCCTAAACCCTAAACCCTAAACCTAACTTCGGTGTGACTTCGAAGAGAAGGAACTCTAAGGCGCCCGGCAGCTGCTGGAAGGTCTTATCTCGGCAGGCAGGGTGGCTCATGAAAGGTAAGTAGGGTTTAGGGTTTAGGGTTTAGGGTTTAGGGTTTAGGGTTTAGGGTTTAGGGTTTAGGGTTTAGGGTTTAGGGTTTAGGGTTTAGGGTTTAGGGTTTAGGGTATTAGGGTTTAGGGTTTAGGGTTTAGGGTTTAGGGTTTAGGGTTTAGGGTTTAGGGTTTAGGGTTTAGGGTTTAGGGTTTAGGGTTTAGGGTTTAGGGTTTAGGGTTTAGGCTGCCTCTTGCCAAAAGGGTCCCTGAATGCATGGGAGCAGCTGTCGATGTTCGCCAGGCGCCTTTGTCTTCTCCGCAGCAAGTCGACCTCGTCGCAGAGGCAACCCAAAAACTATTAATAATAAGGATAATAATAATAATGATGATAATAATGATAATAATGATAATAATGATAATAATGATAATAATGATAATAATGATAATAATGATGATAATGATGATAATGATGATAATGATGATAATGATGATAATAATGATAATAATGATAATAATGATAATAATGATAATAATGATAATAATGATAATAATGATAATAATGATAATAATGATAATAATGATAATAATGATAATAATGAATCCCAAACCCCCTGACGCCTAGAGCAGTGAAGTACTCGGAAGTCCTTTTGTCTTGGTAAGGGTTTAGGGTTGATAAGTTTAGGGTTTAGGGGTTAGGGCTTAGGACTTAGTATGTAGGGTTAGTAAGGTGGGTTATGGGGATTATAACGGGGTCCTGGGGGCTCCTAAGTAGACTTCCTAAGTCAAAAAGACCTTCTATGGGGAGGTGCGATGCCCCCCTGTGCCCCAGGCGCTGTACCGCAGCCGCCGCAGAGTGACCTCTCAAAAAAGCTTGGTTTAGGGTTTACGCTTTAGGGTTTACAGGGCTTCCGATCTGAACTCTGCGGGTTGAACTCAGCATTATTTGAGCTTTTTGTGAGTGGTCAGGAGCCGCTTAAAGGAGGTAGCAGTATGCATCCGAGACCTCAACACAGGGTTTTTGCAAAGCCCCCGGCAGCAAGGTCTTCTTGCTCCTCCTCGGATAGGCCTCAGCTCTAGCTCTAGGACCGCCGCATACCGCAAAGAAAGTTCAAAATCAGGGTCTTCTTATGGACGAGCTCTTTTTATCTCTTTCTTATATGAATCCTGATGAACGGCCCCTTAGAAAAAAGGGAGGTGGTCTGCTTGAGAACAAACCCCAACCCTAAACCCTAAACCCCAAACCCTAAACCTTAAACCCTAAACCCCACAAGGTCTGCAGCCACTTTGGGCTCGGACAGCGGAGGTTCTTTGGGGACCTTGGCTGGCAACCCTTTTGCCCCCAAGCCCAAGGGTTTAAGGTTTGGTGTTTAGGGTTTAGGGTGTAGGGCAAGCCCCCAAAACCTTCAAAACTTCGGAAAACCCTCTTCAGAGGCCCTAAAACCCCTGAATCTCTTGAATCGCTTGAACCCTGAACCCTGAAATCCCTGAATCTCTAGAATCCCTTGAACTCATGCGTCCCCTGAACCCCTGAATCCCATGAAGCCCCTTTGTTTGGTGACCGCTCTAAGTTACAACTGACATACCAGGTTACTAGATCATTAATATTTTTGCTATTTTTATTTTCTTATTAATACTATTGTTATGATGATGATTGTTATTAATATATTAATATATTCTTATATGAATATATGAGTATATGAGTATATTAGTATACTAGTATATTAAAATATTTGTATATTAATATACTAGTATACTAGTAGATTAGTATATTCACATATTACGATATTAGTATGCTAGTTGATATATATAAATATAAATATATATATATATATATATATATATTCATATTTTAGTTTAGTAGTATATTCGTATATTAGTATATGACTATATTATATGCTCTCTCTCTATCTATACATATATATATATATATATATATATATATATATATATTATACATATATATATATACACACAAGGTAACAAACAGTCTGGGGAGCTGGCACATCGGGAGCCTGCCCTGGCAGCTGCAAACACTGTTGGACGTGCTCAATTCTTATTGTAGCTATATTTTTCATTTTTGTTGCTGTGGTTGTGATTTTTTTGGAGGGGGGGGAAGGGGGGCGGGTCTCTATTAAAGAATACATGTCTGTGTGTGTATATATATATATACACATGATCTGCGTATTATGTACAGTATACATATATAGTTGTGGGCCAAGTTAGGGTTGAGGGAGACTTCTTTCTAAGGAACCCTGCCATAACAGGCACCTTGAACCCTCAACCCTAAACCCTCAACCCTAAACCCTAATCCCTCAACCCCGAAACCGCAAACCCCCAATGTGAAGGTCCCAAGGGCCCGGGCCCAGCATCTCAGCCACACTCAGACGCTCCTCCTGAGGCGAAGGAGCGGGGTCTTGTGTTTTTCTTTTTTTTTTTTTTTTTTGGGGGGGGGGGGGGTTCTCAAGACCTCCTAAGCGCGCCTAGAACCCTAAACCCTAACCTCAGAAGCGAAACCCATCAAATCCTAAATCCCAAAGCTCACCATTGAACCCCTCCTTTGGAGCGGTTCGCCCCCAACGTTTGGTTACCAACGCCTAAGATGTGGACCTACGGCTATGGCACTGGCAGTTCTCTGAATCATTGTCACTTTGGGGGTACGCGCAGTATAAGGCTCCGTATGATAATCGGAACCCTAAACCCTAAACCCTAAACCCTAGGGACCATAGCTTGGAGAGCTGGCCATACTACGATGATTGGGGTCCTTCTTTTTTGGGAGCACAGTTTGTGAAGGTAGCGCACCGAACAAAACGCTTGGGAAAACCCTAAAACCCTAAGACCCCAAAACCCCTGAAACCCCTGAAGCCCCTGCAACCTTAAAACCCTAAAACCCTAAAACCCCTGAAGCCCTAAAACCATAAAACTCTAAAACCCTAAAAATTCGAAACCCTAAAACCCGAAAGCCTTAAAGCCCTAAGACCCTACAACCCTGAAACCCTAAAACCCTAAACCCCCAAAACCCTAAAACCCTTAAGCCCCCAAACCCTAAAACCCCAAACCCCTTCCAAGCCCCCAAAACCCGAACCCTGCTTGGAGGTTCATGGTACTTATTAACCAATTAACTGTACTTATAACCCACTTACAAGCCCCTTAAGTGCCCTTTTATGGTTGTACTTGGGTTACCAGTACAGTTATTCTTCCCTAAACCCTTAACCCTTAACCCTAAACCCTAGACCCTAGACCCTAAACCCTAAACCCTATTGGGTTACTAAGTACCCCGAACCCTGGGGGGGGGGGGGGCCTCCGCGATCAGGGCTCTCTCACAGGCGCGCTTCGCGCCCTGGCACAAGCCGCGGACCTCAAAGGCGAACGGGCCTGTTAGAGCCCTCAATCAGGTCTTAAGGCTTAAGAGGGTTTTTTGGGTCTAGGGCTTGGGGTTTAGGGTTTGGGGTTTAGGGTTTGGGGTTTGGGGTTTAGGGCCTAGGGTTTGGGGTTTAGGGTTTAGGACTACCTATCAGCTTCCGACTCTATCCACGAAACGTAGAGAAAGCAAAGTTGGAGACCATTAGAGAGAGAACGCAACTCGAAAAGCGAGCTGTTGCACATGGGAGAGGGTGTTCTGACTTGGGAGGCGGCCATTTCATATGAACTGGGCTATGACGCCTGCCCCAAAGAAAAGGCCGCCCACTTACAGGGACCCTTTCAGACCAAATCTTGAATTCTAAACCCTAAACCCTAAACCCTGAACTCTAAACTCTAAACCCTAAACCCTGAACTCTAAACTCTAAACCCTAAACCCTGAACTCAAAACGCGGAACCAATCTCAGGCTGCCGCATGTAGCGGTGCAGGCTTGAAGGTAGGATTCCTAGGTGGGGGCTTCCGCCAATAGGGGTATCCTTTCTTGGGTTCCTTTAAAGTATGTTGGGGTATATAAGGAGGCGGCTTGTGGTTTAGGATTCTTGGGCAAGGAACCAGGGTCCACGACCCTGCATGCCGCAAAGACCCTGGTTTAGGGTTTCGGGTGTAGGGTTTAGGGTTTGGGGTACCCTACTTGAAGGTTCATGGATAGCTGGAAGTAAGGTTAACTTTCGCCTAGGTCTGCCATAGCCAATTATAAATACAGCTGTCCTACTTTTTCCCCCACCGAGAACTACCCATGCACCTGATCCCCCAAACCCTAAACCCTAAACCCGAAACCCTAAACCCTGAACCCTGAACCCTAAACCCTAAACCCTAAACCTCCACGCAAGCGCCCATTCAGTCCGCCACTCCAAGCTTGTAAACATCTCAACCATTTCGAGCTCCTCCTGGTCCCAAAATAGCTTTCTTTCTCGGGTTCATAGGGGAGGGTTTAGGGTTTCGGGTTTCGGGTTTGGGGTTTAGGGGTTGGGGGTAGCCCAAAGTTCCCTAATACTCACAAGTCCTCCCAAAGGCTCCCGAAGCTCACTAAAGTTGCCTAAGTATCTAATTCTGGCATGTTCTCAGAACTGCGCCCGTGTATGCGTGCGTCTGCGCGCCTCTGCATGTCTGTGTATGGGCGGGGGGAGGGAGTGCGGTGGTCAGGGCCTCTGAGCGTTAGGGTTGAGGGGGTCTATGGGCTTTGCCCAAGACCCTAAATACATATATAAACAAGTTAATGTTCCCGAAACCCTAAACCGCTATGAAATCAACCTGAACAGCAAAAGGGTCTTGAACCAAAAGCTAAAGCAGCTAAAGGGTATAGGATGGTATAAGCAGGGAGCCCTAGAAGGGACCCTGAATCTTATTTCCCACAAGAATCTCTATAGATACCTTATATAGTCCCTATATACCTAAGTAGCCCCGAAATACCCCCTAAAGAACCCCTGAGGTCCCTCATAGCTATCCCTCCTTTAGTCCCCGGACAAGCGGTGTTTGTTCTGAATTTTCCCTGCCTTCGCTTCTGGCTCAGTCTTGGCTCTCTCGCGGAGCTTCTCGACCTAAGGCTTTCTACATTTGCGCGAAGCTTGTTTTGGGAAAGGTAAACCCTAAACCCTACACTACCCTAAGCCCTAAACCCTGGGGGGGGGGGGGGGGGAGTGTAGGAAAGGTAAACCCTAAACCCTAAACCCTAAACCCTAAACCCTAGGTTGGGGCGGGTAGACCAAGGGGCTTCGCCATGATTTCAGGATGTGGCACCGCGCAAGGCATCTGCCCTGTGGCATTCTCTTCCGACAAGCTTTCCTACGGATTGGGGTTCAGGGTTTAGGGTATAGGGTGTTGGGTTTAGGGGCTGTCTGCTTGAAACCTGAGACCTAACACCCACAACGGCCCTTAATCGACCTAAAAACCCTCAGGCCATAAGAGAAGTACCCTGCTTGGCCCTTTAAACCCTTCCTCTCAAACCGATTCAGGGAAAATGTGAAAACCCCCAACCCTAACCCCCAAACCCTACACCCTTTACCTTACCCGCCCTAAACCCCTCAACCCCTAACCCTTATATCCTGAATTCCTTACACCCTAAACACTAAACCCTAAACCCTAAACCCCAAACCCTAAACCCTAAACCCTAAACCCTAAACCCTAAACCCTAAACCCCATACCCTCCAGTGCTGCAAGGCATCCTCGGAGTCGTGCTGCTTCCTGGAATGCCAAGGGCTTTAGGGTTTAGGGTTTAGGGTTTTAGGGTTTAGGGTTTAGGGTTTAGGGCTTTAGGCTTTAGGGTTTAGGGTTTGGGGTTTAGGGTTTAGGGTCCGGTTTTGTTCAGGGCTTCGAGACTTCCGGGAGCGTCGGGGCTGAGGATCGTTCGGGGGTTTAGGGGGTTCAAGGTTGCACCCTAAACCCTAAACCCTAAACCCTAAACCCTAAGCCCTAAACCCTAAACCGGATGTAGGGGGCTTCCTTCAACAAGTCCAAGGGGCAAGTCCGGCTCGAGAGGATCATCGGACGCCGTGTGGGCCACCTCCCCCAGCCCACCGTTAGGGTTTAGGGCTTAGGGTTTAGGTGTAGGGTTTAGGGTTTAGGGTTTAGGGTTTCGGGTTTAGGGTTTAGGGTTTAGGGTTTCGGGTTTAAGGGTTGTTTGATCGGTCTACAAGATTGGGGGTTCTTCAGCTGATCTGGGTTTCCCGCATGGAAATCGTCATCCTCCTCCGAGTTCACAGATGTGCTGACTCAGCATGGGCTAGCAAACGATCTATGGCACCTCAATTTAATTCACAGAAGTCCTCCTCTTCTCGGGCATCATACGCCTGGCATGTTGACTTGCAGGCACTAAACCCTAAACCCTAAACCCTAAACCCTAAATCCTAGGTTGGGAGGCGGAAGGCGGGTGTGCGCGGCAGCCTTTTTGGCCAGGTCCATGGCAAACTTCAAGGCTTTGGCCTGCTCGAACGTTGGCAAAGTGTTGACCTAAACCGTCTTCTGTGCTTGGCATAAGCATTATTCGATGATTCCGCAGGGTAAGAGGCCCATGATTTAGCTCAACCCCACCACCCCCCCCCCGCAGCTAGATCTCCACTTGAAACAGAAGGCCAGAGGCAGGCAGCGCCTGGCCCGTGATCTTGGACAAGGCCTTGCCGACATTGTCGTCCTGCGCCTTCTCCCCCACAGCCGCAGCCGCGGCCGCATCGATGCCAGTCTGCTCAAAGTGATGAGGGGGTTTACGAAAATGGGGGACCCCGAATATAAACCCCCAAATAGGTATGATCCCCTTATAATGAGGACCCCCAAAAAGGTACAGTACCCCGAAGTTCGGAAACCCCATAAGGGCTTTCGGGGTGTTTTAAATGTTCGGGGTTTCAGTTCGGGGACTCGCCGATGTCGGGAGGCTTCGTAGCCCGGCACCCTTTTTTGGGTTGGTTAAACCCTAAACCCTAAACCCTAAACCCTAAGCCCTAAACCCTAAGAACCAATAACCAAAAAAAAAAAAAGGGCTAAAGGGCACCACTGGGCTACAAAGGATCCTGCCTGGCTGATACGCCGGCTCCGTCGATGGCTGCTGCGGCGCTTCAAGGAAGACTTCGGCTTGACACCGGTATCTTCAGCGCGCAGCACCTGCCGTCGCTTCAGGACACATGGCAGAAGCGGACTGATTGGATGGGTATAGGGTTTAGGGTTTAGGGTTTAGGGTTTAGGGTTTGGGGTCTAGGGAAGTTTTTGGTGCGCCACCTGGCCGATGTCGTCATCGTTGGACATGGCCCCCTGCCGCAGACATTCTAACAAGGACTTCACAAATGCCTATTATTGTTGTTGTCATTATTCTTCTTATTATTGTTGCTATTATTATTATGATTATTATTATTCTTGCTTTGATTATTGTTATATTGTTATTATTGTTATTGCTTTTGTTAATAGTATTGCTATTATTGTTATTAATATCCGAGTCTGTACTTTAGATACCGGCCGAATCTGAAACAGGTCTTTAGCCCTGCCGGCACCTCATATTTAGGGTACCCCAAAAAGGGATTATTTAGGGTACCCCAAAAGGGATTATTTAGGGTACCCCAAAAGGGATCATAACTTGGACAAACACCCATGTGACTTCGGACTTCGGACGCGCCTTGTGCGGGCAAGGATGCCGCTCACATCGCCAGGTGCTTCCCTTCTAAAGTGGCGCGGAGGGGGAGGGGGGGGGGGGTTCTAGGGTTTTGGGTTTTAGGGTTTAGGGTTTAGGGCAAGGATCGCCGAGCTTGCGCTGTGGAATCTTTGAGAATGCCTACTACCGTAAGTGATGTCCTAAGAAAAGCCTCTGCTTCATGCTGCCGGCGGCTCCTGGTTGCCCTACCATTGACACACAAAAAACCGCGAAGCCGTTTGCGCATCAGCGACCAGCCACTACATCGTCGAATCAGTGATTTGGGGTTTAGGATGATGTCTTACTAGGATGGGCCTGAAAACCCTCTGAAACATATTCCTGAATATGACCCTCTTCAACACAATAAGGGAAAACATAAAATATCCCAAGGTCCTACCGAGCTGATAAAATTGATAGGGGCGCACACTCGCTTTTCTCAACCCATGCCACTGGCTCGTCCAGGCTTTGATGACTGCGTCCCAGCCTCTCGGCCCGACGGGCTGCTCCACGTGCATGGTTTAGGGTTTAGGGTTTAGGGTTTAGGGTTAGGGTTTAGGGTTTAGGGTTTAGGGTTTAGGGTTTAGGGTTTAGGGTTTAGGGTTTAGGGTTTAGGCTTTAGGGTTTAGGCTCCCGAACTCTGGCGGGTTCTGGCACAACATGGTGCGTGCTTTATGGTGCGCGGGCTTGCGGGTCAAGATGGGTCCGAAGCATGTCAAGGCATCCTTGATGCCGAATTCTCACAAGCCTGTTCCCAATTCTGGGAACAAGAGCTGGCTGAAAATGCGCGACTCATTGACTCTGAGCCCTCCAGGCCAAAGGCGTCTAACCCCTTGGCTTAAACAGAGATGTCTCAATGCGCAGAACCATGTCATTCAATGAGCTATGGCTCTGCACTCCTGTGAGACAAAGCTGCTGCCTCCCGTCACCTCACGGCTGCTTGAATTAAGCTGCTCCGGAGGCCCAACTACCATCATTCGCACCAGTAGAAAGCTACTTGGGGTGGTTTAGGGTTTCGGGTTTAACCCTAAACCCTAAACCCAGAGGGCCTATGGGTGAGCCCTTCACTTCACCAGTACTGCCAATCCTTGGAGGTTCCTTCACGCCTCAGAGGCAGAGAAAGCACAAAACGTCGAGGGTGTTTTCGAGACCGGGGGGGGAGGGTTGTAGGGTTTAGGGTTTTAGGGTTTAAGGGTTCCGAACATTCCGAACATAGGCGTGGGACCTTAAGTAGGGTTCGAGGTACCTCTAAGAATAGTTAACCTGCGTAATTACAAGCCAACTTAGAACTTGTACCCTTCTGAGGGGTTGGGGGTTCCTACAATGCGCATTATGGTGTCTTGGGCCATGATGCGGAAAAGGTTCCTCTCATGGTGATTGTGGAAATTTTGGCGCAGTGTAGATCACTCAACCCTCAACCCTAAACCCTAAACCCTTAACCCTAAACCCTCAGCCCTAAACCCTAACCCTCAACCCTACACCCCAAGTGTAGCCTTACTTAAGGCACGCCTTCCGAATCTGAGTACCATGCGCAGGCTTCAGGAGCCTCGGGTTCCTGCACGGACCGTGGGTTTAGGGTTTAGGGTTTAGGGTTTCGGGGTTTTTGGGGATTTGGGGGGGGTTTAGAGGTTTAAGGGTTTAAGGGTTTAAGGGTTTAAGGGTTTAAGGGTTTAAGGGTTTAAGGGTTTAAGGGTTTAAGGGTGTAAGGGTGTAAGGGTTTAAGGGTTTAAGGGTTTAAGGGTTTAAGGGTTTAAGGGTTTAAGGGTTTAAGGGTTTGGGGTTTGGGGTTTAGGGGTTTAAGGGTTTAGGGCTTCAATCAGGATTCAGGGTTCTAGGCTTGTTGGGGTGTTGGGTTTTAAGATCCGTAATTAGGGCTTGGGGGTTAAGGGTTCAGGAGGGGATCGTGCCCAGGTGCAACCGGTGTCCTTGGAATCTGGCTAAAGGAGTCCGGCTGGGAAGCTTGCGTGCGAGCAGTGTAGGCGGCTGATGACCGCCTGGAATAGATAGTATTAGGTGGTACCCAAAGAGCCCAATACCCCTTAACTAAGGAATATACCTTAAATCATATTCAGGACCCTAAAAGGGTATTGGGCTCTCTGGGTAGTTGACTGTTACCGCGAGGACGAAAAGTTCCACGTGGCTCCACGAGCCTGCCATCCATGTCCACACTCACCTGGCTCCTTAGCTTCGGATGGTGATTACTGACCCCGATGCCTTGGGATGTTCCCCCTTATACTAACAGTCCTTGCTAGAGATGATACTAAGGGGTACTAGAATCCGTAAGAAGGACTATTAGTATAAGGGTGGAACATCCCAACCGACACCTCAAAGAATCCCCGCATCCAAGCGGTACACAAGTGCAGGCGCTGCCAGACGTGCCAAGCCAGGGACGGCTGGAAACTGTCCTGCCGCGGAAGATCCTGCGAGCTGCTTCAACAGGGTGCTTGAAGGGAGGTGGAGGGGTGGATCCTTCAAGACCATCCCTATGCTATTGACAGAACTCCCCTGTAGAAAGCTGTGAGTTTAGGGCCTGCCAGGTCACGAGGGTTGAGGCTTGACCAAATTCCGCCTATTTGACAGACTTAGGAATGATAAAGTCTGCAATGTATAGCAATGGCAAAAATGAGAACATAGATAATCCATTTACAAAAGAAACCCAGGGTTTGGTTGTCTGGAGGTCTTGCAGGCGAAGAGTCTGGCAGAGGAGCTTCGTTTTGGGCGTCAAACTTCGACTGTCCATGCAGAGGGCCAGATTCCCAGAACTGAGGCGACTGACAAAAACAAAAAACTGGAAGAAGAGCCTAGAGGCAGGGGACATCGATATCGCCTTTAGGACGACTCCGCCACGCCGCGTGTTCCCGCTCTCTGTCTTGACATCGCGCTGCTGAGGTGCTGGGAATGGGTTTAGGGTTTAGGGTTTAGGGTTTGGGGTTTAGGGTTTAGGGTTCAGGGTTCAGGGTTCAGGGTTTAGGGTTTAGGGTTTAGGGTTTAGGGTTTAGGGTTTAGTGTCAAAAGGCTACTGCTACCTGCTGGCTTCCCCGCTGCCTTGAGCGCCAACGCCAGGTCGTCAGGCCTTGCGGCAAGGCTCGTCTAAGAGTCTAAGCCTTTCGTAAAGGGCGGCAAACCCTAAACCCTCAACCCTAAACCCCAAACCCTAAACCCTAAACCCCAAACCCTAAACCCTGAACCCCAAACCCTAAACCCTAAACCCTAAACCCTAAAGGCTCCCGAACCCTTCGTAGCTGAGTACCAAGCATCACAGATGGCATCCCGGCATCCCTCAGGGCAAGCTCCTGCAGATTCACGTGCGCCCGCGGCGACTCGCGCTCAGGGCGTGAGCTAACATGCTTAGGGTTTCAGGGTTCAGGGTTCAGGGTTCAGGGTTCAGGGTTTAGGGTTTAGGGCTTAGGGTTTAGGGTTTAGGGTTCAATTCAGTGGGTCTCTGTTGCACTATATGGGTGGCTGCCAAAATGATGATCCCTTTTGGGGGTACCGCAAATATTGGGTGCCGTATAAAGATTCCATAAAGAGGGCCATAATTTTGACAACCGCCCATATTATAGCTCCCAAACCAGAAGGGCACATGGTTTGGGTTCCTAAACCCTAAACCCTAAACCCTAAACCCTAAACCCTAAACCCTAAACCCTAAACCCTAAACCCTCCAAATAAAGCTGGTCCTTGCTGGAAAGCTGGGACATGTCCTGGCTTGAGTCGAGCAAGTCCGGGGGGTCGAAGCTTTGAGGGTGTTAAGGAGTTTGGTTGTTTAGAGTTTAAGGTTTAGGGTTTAGGGTTTAGGGTTTAGGGTTTAGGGTTTAGGGTTTAGGGTTTAGGGTTTAGGGTTTAGGGTTTAGTTCGGAAGCAAGCCTTTTTGTTTTTAGGGTTTGGGGCTCTTGGGGCTTTCGAGCTACCCTAAACCCTAAACCCTAAACCCTAAACCCTAAACCCTAAACCCTAAACCCTAAACCCTAAACCCTAAACCTTGGGTCTTTCGGATGCTTCTGGGAGCCTGGATCGCGAGGTTGCCGTCGACTCCCAGGTCCTCTCGGATGAAGGGGGGGGTTGGGGGGTTTAGGGTTTAGGGTTGAGAGTTTAGGGTTTAGGGTTTAGGGTTTAGGGTTGAGAGTTTGGGGTTTAAGTAAAGGTTTAGGGTTTAGAGTTTAGGGTTTAAAGATTAGGGTTTAGGGAAAAAGTTTAGGGCTTAGGGTTAAGAGTTGAGGGTTTAAGGTTGAGGTTTAAGGTTGCGGGCACCCTTAACCCTTCCAAGAAATCGCAGGCGCCCCTTTAGGGGCCCCCCTACGATCCCAATGACCCAAAACCCGAACACCCTCAAAACACACCGAATTCAATCCATCAAGGAGACCTCCTAGTTGCTGAGTACCCTGGGCCAAAAAAGGTTGACCTTCCAATTATGGTAGGATTATAATTATGTGACAATACGGCCTCTGGCATGTTCTCAGGTACCCCCAAAAAGGATCCCAGCGTAGAGAACCGATGCCTAAACATTCAACCCCCAACACTAAACCCCCGATTCTTCAAAACGCTTGACTCGGAGCGCCTGAATGCCCTTAAACCCTGAACCCCAAACCCTAAACCCTACAACCCCAAACCCTAAACCCGAAACCTGGCACCTTTAAACCCCAACCCCTAAACCCTAAACCCTGCACCTTTAAACCCTAAACCTTTAAACCCTAAACCCTAAACCCCCCCCCCCTAACCACCCTGCAGGGCCTTGGCATCCTCGGGAGTCACCTTGCTCACCTTCGGGGGCCTGTGGAGACTCGAATTTGGGGCTTTCCGAAAATGGGGGTACCCTTTTTGGGGGCCCCCTTGAAGGGGATGCTCTTCTATTTGGGGTTTCGAATAGGTGCCCCTCTTTTTGGAAAGTACCCATTTCTTCAGGGGGTTTAGGGTTAGGGTTTTAGGGCTTAGGGTTTAGGGTTGGGGGTTTAGGTTTAGGGTTTGAGGTGTAAGGTTTGGGGTTTCAGGTTTGGGGGTTTAAGGTTTGGGCTTTAGGGTTTAGGGTCTGGGGATTGATTAGGGTTTGATGTCTCTAAAGGCTTGAGGCTGTTGAGCCTTTTCAGGCTGAAGGGCGCTTGAAATCCCAGCGCTTTTGGTTGTTGTTGGGGGGAGGGGGGGGGGGGGTTGGGATGATGGGTGTGGGGGTGACGTAGGTGTCGTTCTTTATGGGGGGGTGGGGTGGGGGTGAGGGGGGGGGGAGGGTTTAGGGCCTTAGGGCTGTGATTTAGCTGTGAACCCTTCCCGACCTCTTCTTGTAGATCCAGCATCCAGAAGCGGTTGCCACAAGAAGGCCGACTCCTCTCCCATTTGGGCAAGGATGGGGGGGTGGGGGGGTAGGGGACCTCCGACCTCTGAACATCGTAAAACCGTCTGCTAGGCCCTACGCTCTACAACCCTGAAGCCCGACTGAAATCCCAGAAGCCCTAAACCTTGAAGAGTTTAGGGTTTAGGGTTTAGGGTTTGGGGTTTGGGGTTTAGGGTTTAGGGTTTAGGGTTTGGGGTTAACCCTGAACCGATCCTAACACCCTCAACCGGCATCTCTGACGGACGGCCTCCCACGGCCACCGCCCAGTAGATGACGATCATGGAGTCGAGGCCCTCCCTGGAAAGCTGGGCTTCGGGTTTTTGGGGTTTAGGGTTTAGTCTTCGGGTTTAGGGTTTCGACATTTTAGGGCTTTGGGGTTTTGAGGGTTTAGGGCTTGGGGGCTTTATGGCTTGTACGGTTGAGGGCGGCGAGATGCTCATGTGAAAACTCCCAGCGAGCCAGCTAAACATGGGGGGGGGGGGGGGGGGGGGGAGGGGGCTGTCTCCCACCACCGCGATTATGTACATTCTAGATGGGCACCTCTTACAAAAAAGGACCCGCGACAGGGGCCCGCATTAAAGAACAACTCCCACGTCACGCCGAACCCAGAATTCCAGAGTATGATGTTGGAAACTTGGGATGTTCCCCCTTATACTGGCAGTCCTGGAAAGGGATTCTAATACTGGGTACTATAATCCCTATTAGGGACTGTTAGCATAAAGGGGACATCCCAAACGTAAACCCTAAACCCTGAAACCCCGCTCAAGCAGTAGCAATGATTCCAAGTGGCAATGCCGCAATGTCAGGTAGGTCCGGCGGTGGGTTGCAGCACCTGCATGGTTTTCAGGAAAGAAAAAAAACAAGCTTTTGCCCCCGCATATAAGGCCTTTACGGCTTTTTGGCCTTAACGTAAGCCCGAAACGCCAACCCCTAGACCTTGAACCCCATGGGTTCGGGATTCAGCCACAAGCCCAAAACCCCACTCCCCCCATCCCCCGCCCAAAAAAACAACCTTCCTCAAGGTTTAGGGGCCCCAGGGGTCTTCGAGGTGCTTGGTGCGGACCCACAGAGCTTGAAACGATCCTCCTCGGTGAAGTTGTACGTCGAGCCTGGCACATGGATAAGGCCCAGAAGGACAAAACCACCCAAGACCCCAAACCCTATAAGCCCTAAACAAGGGAGTGAGGGGGAGGGCCGGGGAGGGTTGTCCTGCATCGCGGTGTCCATTTCCAGTCCAAGGTCCCTTCATGACCTGTTTCTATGTATCTTCAGTATCTTCCTACAGTTTGCGGTACAGTGCCAAAAAGGTCCCCCCCAATTCGGCATCAGGGCCCATATAGAATCTCAGAACCTCAAACTCATTCCAAGTCAACCACAGCCCCAAGTGCCCCCCCTCCACGGCCTATCTCGCTGACGTTGTCGATGCCAGGAAGACGGGGTTGACGAATGAGGTTCACAGCCAGAACAGACACGATGCCATCACTGCAGGGGGGAGGGGGAGGGAGGGGCGCTCTTGCAGCATGTCATGTAGGCTTGATGACATTTATGGGGGTTCCCAAACCCTGCAGGACGCCTGCAGTAGAACACAGGCTCGCCAAGGAAACCGTCGCCGCAGAACCCAGGTCCAGCCTCATGTTGCCACCAAGAAGAAGTCGACTTATAAGGCAAAACAAGATCCTAAACAAGATCCTGATCGTGTCGCGTAGGGTTACCTCTCAGTCCCAGACATTTCGCTTGTCGTTGATGGCAGGATGTGCCACGGCTGCGCCGTTTGTGAGGACCTGCTCAGAACTCTTTCCGAAGGCCGGGGTTAGGGCCAGGGCATTGGCAGAATCAGACAATCCAGTTCTCCATTGTCGATCTTGTGCCGGGCTCGGCATGCGGCTACTGATGTGCGCAAGGGCTTAGGGCTAAGGGGCCCCGTGCATGCAATGCCGAGGAAGTATCTGCTACTTGCCCCTCAGGTTCATCCTCTTTTGAGTCCTAAGCATTCCTAAGCCCTGATTCCGAAAATGAAACAAAGCACTGCACGTACTCCTTTGTCGGTTGGGCCATCGGCCCAGGCCTACTTGCAGCTTCCCCTACTTGGAGGTTCATGGCACTTACTAACCAATTAAGAACTGTACTTATGACCCACTTATCAGCCCCTTAAGTGCCCTAGTATAGTTATAATGGGGTTATAGGTACAGTTATTATCGGGCTAATAAGTACCCTGAACCTCCAAGTACGCTCTTTCTTCTGAGGTCATGACTTCCATCAAGAGGTACAGACGCCGGCTTCCCCGGGCGTTTTGGATGATTGGAAAAGCGATGTTGGACTTTGTCACGCAGCGTGGCCAGACCACGAGGCGCGAAAGGAATTGAGTATACAAGTCCGCTGAATAATCCAGCGGCAGTGTGGATGCAACATGCCAATCCCTGAATCACTTCCATCGCTACAAAGGGTACCAGAAGAGAGGACACTCGTTTGGACTGTCGGACATACAGGCAATGAATGCACTCTCTGCGCGCACAGGTCGTGATGGTTTGAGCATGTTACTGTCTCAAGTGCTTGAGAACTGAAAACATGGTTCCCACTGCGCAAGATGTTCATGCAGCAACGGGACCACGAACACCCAAAAAGTGCAGACATTTTGAACCCCTGAACCTGCTTCCATGTTCAGTAGAGGGTCGAACCTATGCCTGCAAACTCTATCAAGGGTACGTGTGTGGAAGCAGGCGCGCTAGTCTGCAGCCGGACCACTGAGAGTCCAATGCCTTCCTAGTCTTCTAGCTACCTCCCAATGCCCCATAGGCATGTCTCAATGTGCCATTGGAAATCTGGACCAAGGTGTACACCGAATGCCCCATGCATTGCAGTGCAAGGCAGTCTTAGACTGCCCCTCGGCTCTCGGCTCCAGGCAGCCTCGACTCATGCGCTTGCCGGTAGGAAAAGCAGGCGGAGCCGATCCAAGGATGCTGCCAGGAGGTCGGCGCTGGGGCTGGGCATGGCGTTCCCATCTCGGTTGGCGGACTGGTAGCTCACCAGGCCGATCAGGTTGGAGACGTTCATCCGCGCAAGCGTCTTGTGGAGGTTGCGGAGGTCGCGGTCCGCTACGACCTGGGCCACCGGCCGTGCACCTTCGGACTCTTGCGACATCATACCCAGGAGCTCCCTGGCCTCTTCACGGAAGCCTCCCTGCTTGGCTTTGTTCCGGCAGAAGTGAAGCACCAGCTCGAGCAACTGCGCCCGGCTGAGGCGTTGGATGATGCCTCGTTGCCTCTTGTCCAACTTTGGCATCTTCTCCGTGTGCTCCATGTGGCAGTAGGCACATGCATGGCCGTTCTCGCAGTGCCCGGCGTTGAAGTAGATACACGGGCGCCGGCACACCTCCGGGTGCCCAAGGCTGCCCTGGCTGGGCAGCAGTGGGAACTCTGCCAAGATGGATGCATGCTCCGCATGCTCCAGACCCTCGCCGCCAGGGACATCTGCAAACTCTGCAAACTCCGCATCTGAGCTGTCTGAGCTCATGGTGGGGCTGGAGCCGCTCGCTGTGGTGGGCGTCTCGCCCTGCTGGCGAGGATTCGTTAGGTTGGCAAAGTTCTGGGAGAGCGTGCCCACGTAGCTGCGCATTCCCTCCTCCTCGCTGGCAAACTCAAGGCTGAAGCTGATGCGGCGCACGCGTTCCGGCGGCGAGCTCTGCGCACGGACCTTGCTGGAACTGCCCGCCATGTCCTCGAACTCCTCCTTCACGTCAATAAAAGTGCGCTTGTACGCGAGCTCCATGGCCATGGCAGGGAAACGAGTGCCTAACTTGCTCTCGAGTTGGCCCCTTAAAACTGCGAAGCCCCTAAAATGGCTTGCCCGTGGAAAGCAGCGCGGTGCAGAAGCCTGCACCATGGCCCATGCCAGCCGATGCAAACATCTCTTTCCGCCTTCCCGGCCCCCCGCTTAGGAATCCTGCCAAAACGGAGAGGCAGCTAAAGTCCTTCACCCTAAACCCTAAACCCTAAACCCTAAACCCAAAACCCTTCTAATCGGCCCCTAAAAACAAACCCAAATCTGGCAAGCCTGTGGGAGACCCTCCGAATCACTGTCGCACTGGTCAGAGCTTCAGGGCAGTTGGGGGCTTACGGTTTAGGGCTTGGGGTATAGGGTTTAAGGTCTGGGGGGTTTAAGGTTTAGAGGTTTGGAGGTTGAGAGGTTTACGGTTTAGGGTTTAGAGTTTCAGGTTTAGGGGTTTAAGGTTTAGGAAGCTTACGACTTAGGGATCTCACTCCTGATGTTCCGGAAGATCACACCTTCAACTCTCACCCTTGACTCAGAATTTCTGCAAATAAAAAAAATATACTCATACAGTAGTAAAATACTCAGAAAAAGATTATTACATGGCACCATAGTATAACAACACAATCTAAACCCTAATCCCTAAACTCCAAATCCTAAAACCCCTGAATGGCCTCTCCGGCTCGGCAGTTCATGTCGCCGCAAATACCATCGAAGACCGAAGACACGTGGTCTGTGCAGCGCCTCGGCCAAGTTCTCAGCATCGAATCCTAAGCCCTAAGCCCTAAATCCTAAACCCCTAAACCCCTAAACCCTAAACCCTAAACCCCCAAACCCCAAACCCCAAAAGATGGCTTCAGTCTTCAGGGTTTCGGGATAGCTTGGTGGGCCTAGTAATGCGAGAGCAGGCCAAGAGGTAAAGAAGTTCCGGCTAACATGAATTCAGCGGGTTCATTTGTAGTAGGTACCCAAAAACCTTACTCAATAGGGTGCTCCTGAACCCTAGACTCTGAACCCTAAACCCTAAACAGAAATGGACCCTCGGGGGAAGCTGGGAAAATTTAGGGGCAAGTGCATCCCCTTGGTAGGTGCCAGACACCGCCAACACACCAGCTTTGCCGTCTGGACACCTGAGTTCGAGGTTGAAGCAAACGAGCTGGCACACTCTGCCGTATCCCCTTAAATTAGGGGTTTAGGGTTTAGGGTTTAGGGTTCAGGGTTTATAAACGCTAAAAGCCTCGGCGCACTGGGCCGTGCCGAGGCGGGCAGCGCGCAGCATTAGAAACTGCGCACAAGATGATGAGGGTTACGATGATTGCGAG
The DNA here is from genome assembly GCA_905221605.1 of Symbiodinium natans. NCBI lineage: Eukaryota > Dinophyceae > Suessiales > Symbiodiniaceae > Symbiodinium > Symbiodinium natans. Next base: position 201,575 of record CAJNDS010002702.1, on the reverse strand, counting down.
CCTCTGCAGGGGTAAAGCCCAAAGGGCCCTCAAACCCTGAACCCTAAACCATCCTAAACCCTAAACCCCAAAGGGCCCTCAAACCCTAAATCCTCAACATCCCGAATCGCCAGACCACTCAGCTCCTTAACGCCGTTCTCAAGGATGACGCCAAATCCCCTAAACTCGAAACACTACAAGCAAGCCCTATCCTATCAACCTCCAAGCTCCAACATGTTCACTAAAGGCCTAAAACCCTGACAGTCTGTCCCGACATTGATGCCATGCCGTTTTAGGGTGAAGGGATTAGGGCTTGGGGCAGCAGCAGCAGCAACTCCTGTCTGATGGGGTTCTCCCATTGAGGGCGTTCTAGATTGCCCATGAAGGGAAGCCCATTTTGAACAGCCCCAGCAATGCATCACAGACAAGATGTGGCCGCGACTGTACGGACGTCTGCTGCTGATGCCTGAAGCGAGATTCACAGTGTGCATGTCGTTCTTCCTTGGGATTTGGGGGCATCAGACCATTCCAAGCAAGCATTCGCCAAGGAGCTCGATATAGGGAACTGAGACCTTAGCTGCAACTTTGCACTGGTAAAACGCTATCAAGTAGAACATGAACTGTAGCCAGCAGGCATACAAGCACCTTTATGAGCGCGTTAGCAAGCACATTATCACCCTTTGTAATGGCCAAGAATGAGCATATTTACCTCTACTGCAAAAGACACAAATATGTATGTATACAGGTTTATTGGCGGTTGTTTAATGTATATACGTTTTTATGATCAGGGGGCGCCCGGTCCCCCTCCCCCATTACGGGGAAATTGAAATACGCTTCTTCGTTTTGTTTTGTCGAGCACATAACTTTGTTCTCTCCGTTATCAGTAGCATTATTGCGCTCATTCTATTCGCTCTTATATTGAGGATATTTATGGGGGTTGTGCATAATAGAGGTCGTTTAGCACAAGCGTTTACATTATGTTCGTTGGAATCGTTCATACATAGCCAGGGTGGTTGGGGGGTTGGGGTTTAGGGTTTAAGGTTTGGGGATGTGGGTTTAGGGTGTAAGGTTTAGGGTTTGGGGTCTAGGGTTTAGGGGGAGGGTGGAGCGCATACGAGAGAGGGGCATACCCTGGAAAGGAGGGGGATGCCATGGGGGCGGGGGTGGAGGGGACCGGCGAACCGTGAAAACCGCAGTCATATATGTATACATGTATATATGTGTATATACATACATACATACGTACGTACGTACGTACATACATACATACATACATATGCATTTTTGTACATGTACATATTTGCACACAATGAAACATATACATACACTTTTTCATACACACACACACACATATATATATATATATATGTATATATGTACGCATATACACATAAACACGCAGATTTTCATGTATACGCATACGCGTATATGCACGTGGGCATATAGACCTGAAGACATCTAGATTTCAAAAACATATATATATATATATACGTATGTGTGTATGTATGTATGTATGTATGTATGTATGTATGTATGTATGTATGTATGTATGTATGTATGTATGTATGTATGTATGTATGTATGTATGTATGTATGTATGTATGTCGCATGTGCATGCATACCGAAGTATACACATATACAGATACATAGACATGAGCATGTCTGCATAAGTATGCGTATGTGTGCATACATATATATATATATATGTATATATATATATACACACATATACATATATAGTATATACATGTATATATGTATATATATATATATACGCATGCATGCATGCATGCATGCATGCATGCATGCATGCATGCATACAGACGTACATACGTACATACGTACATACGAGTACACATGTGCATGTTACATACGTGTGTCAGTTCATCTTCAGCACAGCGGCGTTCGATCCGTCTCTTGACTCGGTAAATTGCGGAGGGCAGTGCCTGCACGCGTGTGCGCACGCAAGCAAAGCACTCTCCCTTCACAAAAGCTCCACAGAACCCCCAGGTTCTTAGTAGGGAATGAGGGAAATCTTTGGGCACCCTTTAAGGGACTATACAGGGCCCGAATTCCCCCATTCCCTACTAGGAACCAGCAGCAAGGAGTGCCTTTGGCAGGCCCCCTCTCCAGCTAAATTCACGACCTGAGACAGCAAGGGAAGGATGAACATGGACAACTGCTCCGAAATTACTCTGGTCTTATTAGTAGGGAAGGAATTAGGGCCCCTATTTATATACTCCCTTAAAGGGCATGTGTATAGGGCCCTACTTCCCTGATTCCATGCAGAGAGTAGCCCTGAGGTTCCGAGGCTCCGACGGTGTTGTTGCAATAGAGCTCCACCTGCCGGTTTAGAAATTAGGGGGGGGTGCCTTATTGGGTCCTTACTACAAGGGAATCCTCCCCCACCACTTATTTTCCTACCAGTGAAGGGTCGGGGTCGCTTGTTGACCCACCTGAACACTAGAGAGAGAGGTTGTAAACGACAACTCTCACAAGCTCCAAGGAGCCAGCTTTCGTGATAAGGGAATCCTACTTGAGGTCCTCATTCTACGGGAATCCTACTATTTTGGGGTGTTTTGGGCTTATCGGGGTCCCTGATTTTCGTCAACTCCCGCCTCGCCCACACCATCGCCACTGCAGGTGCCTTGAGAGCGAGGCCCGCGTTTCTTGGGGTGAAGACTTCAAGGTTTGAGGGGTTTTGGGGTTTTAGGGTTTGGGTTTCAAGGTTTCTGGTGGGGTTTTAGGGCTTTAGGGTTTAGGGTTTCAGGGTTTTAGGGTTTTAGGGCTTTAGGGTTTTAGGGTTTAAGGTTTAGGGTTTTAGGGTTTTAGGGTTTTAGGGTTTAGGGTTTTAGGGCTTAAGGTTAAGGGTTTCAGGGTTTTAGAGTTCGTGGGTTTAGGGTTCAGGGTTTTAGGGTTTTCGGGTTTAAGGTTTGTGTCGGGCGGTGACACTCTGATCGCAGTAGGTGCCAGGCCATTGATCCTGGTACCATGCGGGAAGGCCGGGTACCTTAGAAGTTGAACTCCCCAATACATGAAGAGCAAACACCGAGGCTTGATCGACATCATGGGCACTTGCTGAGAGTTTAGGCTTTAGGGTTTAGGATTTCAAGTTTCTTCTGTATACATTGATGGGCACCGGGAAGGGCGCCTTGTTTTGACAAAGAAAAACACATCCTCGTGTCAACTATCCTGCGGGGACGAGTTGCAATCTCTTGTTAGTGCCTTTCACTTGAGAATAGAATGCTGGATGTTGAAATAACTTGGGCATCAAAGCGCGTAACTCCGACAGGCTGTGACGCTTCCCTTGGGTTTCGCAGCGAGTTGGAAGGGGCAGCTCCCCTCCTCTCCCCACTTGGGTTTAGGGTTTAGGGTTTAGGGTTTAGGGTTTAGGGTTTAGGGTTTAGGTGCCATCAAAACTGGCTTGGCGCCGGCTCCCCGGAACAAATAGTGCTTGGCGTGGGCGCGCCCGCGCATGCAACACCTAGAGGGCGCTCCTATCAGGGGACCTTGGCTCCTCCGTGCCTACACGGTAACTGCTACTGCTTCGCTATCTTCCATAAATTTCTCCAGCAACAATTTATGCAGATATAAATCTACATACGTACATACATACATACCTACGTACATACATACCTACGTACATACATACATGCATACATACATACATACATACATACATGTGTATGTTCTGTATGGGGAGGTTGCCTCAATTCGGATCCCCTCATAGGTGGATCCAGACAATCAGGGAGCAACCTCCGCCACCTGAGGGCACCGCCTCAGCCTCACACCATTTGGATCGAAGACCTAAGCTATCAGAGGGTTTAGGGTTTAGGGTTTGGGGTTTGGGGTTTGGGGTTTGGGGTTTGGAGTTTGGGGTTTGGGGTTTGGGGTTTGGGGTTTGGGGTTTGGGGTTTGGGGTTTGGGGGTTGGGGTTGGGGGTTTGGGGTCTGGGTTTGCGGTTTAGGGTTGAGGGTTTCGGGCTTAGGGGTTGTTTCAGATTGAGGCGCGAAAGTTGTCTGGGCGCTCAGGTCACGACGGTACCGGTGCCGCAGCCGTATAGACACTGACCGTCGATGACCTTGGCTTGCCACAGATGCACCCTAAACCCTAAACCCCAGACCCTGAACCCTAAACCCTAAACCCCAAACCCTAAACCCTAAACCCCAAACCCTGAACCCTAAACCCTAAACCCCAAACCCTGAACCCTAAACCCCAAACCCTAAACCCCAAACCCTAAACCCTGAACCGCGCAGTCGGTCCCCTGCCTCGGTCTCGCCATCGAAGCAGCGAATTGTGATGTTCCCAACCTGAACCAAGTTGCCAAGGCATGATATTTAATACAGACGCAAACTACACTATCTCATATTGTTGTATGTAGTAGATTATAGTAAATTCTCGTATAATGGAGTATGTTATAGTATATGATAGTGTATTTTCATATATTTTGGTATATTATAGTATCTTATAGTACATTACTTATAGTATCTTACAGTATCTTTCAGTATCTTACAGTATCTTATAGTGTACTATAGTATTTTATAGTCTATTATAATTCATTATAATATATAGTGTTTTTTATAGTATTTTATCGTAGATTATAGTATTTTATAGTATATCATAGCACATTATAGCATATTATAGTATGTCATGGTAAATTATAGTATACTCATGATTGCAGTATATTGTGGTACTTCTACTGTACACTGAGTATTACAGAATATAGTCTGCTATAAACCTGCTTCATTGCTCGGCGGCCTCAGGACAGACGATGGGCGCCTGGGTAAGCACACTCTTGGCGACGCAAGACTTCGTTGAAAAGCTTGAGGATTGGGGGGGGGTTCCGAAAACACCCTAAACCCTAAACCCTAAACCCTGAACCCTGAACCCTGAACCCTAAACCCTAAACCCTAAACCCTTTCCGTTACTCTAGCAAGGATGGTAATATTTTGGGGTATGTTAAGGGCAACCCCCAATTTGGGGAAAGGCCCCATTTTGCGAGGCTGCGGCGAAATAACCATGGTTCAGCGAGAAGTACCTGGGTTCACGATTTTGATGGGCTTGGGCTTAAGCTTCGAGGGGTTGAAGAGGCCTTGCAGAGTTCAGGGGTTGACGGGGTTTGGGGTTTAGGGTTTAGGGTTTAGGGTTTAGGGTTTAGGGTTTAGGGTTTAGGGTTGAGGGCTATGGCTTTGGGGCTTTCCAGGTCTAAGGCCTGGTGGCATGCAATGTTGTTCGGGGTCATTTGCGGCCACATGGCCTCTACTAACATACCCCATAAACTCCTTAGGAGTCTTCTAGAACAGATTCCCGCAAGGGAACATAATGTAGATATTTAGATCACCCAGACCCACACATCCTAAACCCTGAATCCCCAAAAGCCCAAAACACCAACTCTCCGAAACCCCAAAAACCCAAAAAAAAAAAAAAAACGACACTCCGAAACCCAAAAGCCCCTAAACCCGAGCCCCAAAACCCCGAAACCCCGAAACCCCGAAACCCGCCCCAAAAAAACCTTAAAAAAACTGAACCCCAAAACCCCGAAACCGCTAAACCGCTAAACCCCGAAACCCCAAACCCAGTAAACCCTAAACCACAAGGCCCTGGCTGAGCGCCCTGGACTTCGCCAGCCCCACAGTGGGCCAAGCACTCGCCAGAAGAGACAGACACCTGGCGGTTCAGGGTTTAGGGTTTAGGGTTTAGGGTTTAGGGTTTAGGGTTTAGGGTTTAGGGTTTAGGGTTTAGGGTTTAGGGTTTAGGGTTTAGGGTTGAGGGCTAGGAACAGGCGAGTCTTCTTACTCTACACCTGAGACCTAGAGTAACCTCTCAAAAGTTGGAACAGCACTTGCCTCCTACCCCAATAGAGTTTACTGCAGGGTGATGTTTAGGATTTCGGGCTTAGGATTTCGGGCTCAGGGTACTTCAACCAATTTTAGGATTTAGGATGTAGGGCTTAGGATTTACGGCTCTGGGTACTTCAACCAAATCGGCCAGAGGCGCGAAGCTGTCTGAGCACAGCAGGCGCACGGAGCCAACGTAACCCTCAGTTCGGCCCGTGGGTTTCGGGTTTTCTGACATGAGGCTCCACTTTGGGTATCTAAGGTTTTTTTTGTTTTAAGGCTCCTTTCCCTAGGAACTGAGGCATCCCATGATCATGTTAGTGAAATTACGAGCGTCACCCTTCAGGCTTTGAGGTTTCGGGTCTGCCCTGAACCCTAAACCCTAAACCCTAAACCAAACCCGAAACCTTACGACGGGTCCCCATGCAGCCTAACCCTGAGGCCCGGGCTGTGGGGCACTTCATCTCCCTGCTCACTTCCCCATGAGTCATGTCGTCCTCACGGTCGGTGTAGGTTGCGTAGAGGCTTTATTTTAGGGTTTAGGGTTTAGGGTTTAGGGTTTAGGGTTTAGGGTTTAGGGTTTAGGGTTTAGGGATGAGGGGCTTAGCTAGGGTCTGGGGTTTACAGGGTCCCTCAATCCGAAAGCCTAAACCCTAAACCCGAACCCTTTAGACCCCAAACCCGAGACCGTCTAAACCCTTGGGGTTTGGGGTTAAGGATGCACACAGAAACAGCTGGAGACCTGCAAACTGAGGGCCCGCACGTTGCGAAAGATCACATCATCCCTGGAGGACAGCAATCTTGCGCCACGAGGCTTTCGCATCGGAAACTCCCCCACCCCCCCCCCCCCCCCCCCCCCGTAAACCCTAAACCCTAAACCTTAAACCCTAAACCCCCCCCCAATCTCTGTGCCTGATGTTGATGGCCCCCTCCAAGCAGTTGCGCAAACACTGCCCGGTCTCAATGCCCACCTTGCAACGCACAGCCACCATGCCCATAGCCAGTGTCCCACGCGCGCCCGAGGAGACGACCACCCCAGCGAGGCAACGTAGCCGGAGTTGGCCAAGGTAGCCTGCGGTTCATGATGAAAAAGCGTCTAAGGCTTCGGGTAGTTCAGGGTGCCCACACCCAAGAGCCCAAAAATCTTCCTGAAACCCAAAACTCCCCAAACCGCAGGCTGCGACTCGCTGAATTTCTGGGGCCCTCAAGCGCAGCTGAACGCCTGGCCTGCGGGACCTAGGCTCAGGGAGGCTCCAAGAGGGTTTAATCATCGAAACCTTTTGAAACGATTGCATCATGTTTTGGGATGTGCCCCCCTAGAGAGTATATGTAATAGGGGAGACTATCATCCCTACTAAGGACTGCTAGTATACGGGGGAACATCCCAAATCATATTGCATCTGAAAAAGAAGCCACATTCCAGAAACCTGCCAAGGCCGATGCAAGCAACCAGTCTCGTCTCGTTGTGCTGGATTTCGAGGTGATTGACCTCAGGCCGGGGGTTTAAGGGTTTAGGGTTTAGGGTTTAGGGTTTAAGTTTAGGGTTTAGGAGCACAGCTGCATGCAGTCTACCCTGGAGTCAACATGCAGGTTCTGAGCTTCCTGCCAGGTATCCTGTAGGACCCTGAAACCGCCCAGCCTGTTGTGGTTGCTGCGTCTGCGACATTTGCAAGACATTACTTCTCAAGACACCTACCAGTCGAAGAGCAGCGGCAATGACCCTCTCATGCTCATCAGCTCTAAGGTGCCAGTCGCCTAAGCCCCAACCCAGACCCCTGGGATAGATCCCCTTCACGGTTCTACAAATGACCCAAGAGTAGTATAAGTAAGAAAAATAAACATACAGAATAATAGTATTAGAAAAATAGATACGTATAATTACGTATCTACTGAAAATCTTCTTTTTCCTTTTTTGATCCTCCGAAGGGTTCTGGGAAGCTAAGCCTGTGCTGCTCTGAAACCTTGGGGCTCATGAAAATCGGGGACCCCCAATATAGATCCCCAAACAGTAGGATCCACTCATAAGAAGGACCCCAAAAAGGTCCCCTAAATTTGCCTCGGAAACCCGAAACCCTAAACCCTAAACCCTAAACTCTAAACCCTAAACCCTAAACCCTAAACCCTAAACCCTAAACCCCCCACGCCTTGCAGTGAGCATCGCAAGCTCCCGTGAGCACCTCCATGCTGCCATCCACGCACCTTTTGCAAAGCGTTTCTCTGAGAACAGCAATTTGCAGGTTAGGGGTTAGGGTTTAGGGTTTAGGGTTTAGGGATTAGGGATTAGGGTTTAGGGTTTAGGGTTTAGGGGTTGCCAGTACTTCTCCTACTTCTCCCCCCGACTCTTGCCAAGGCACACGATTGTCACCTTGCCGACGTAGCCCGGAGGGCATTCTGGCTCGGCCTTTCACGCAGCAGTCTCTGGTCAAGGGTCAAGCAGACTTTCCTGTCGAACACAAGAGCACAAGAGGGTGGTTGTCAAAATTATGGTCCCTTTTTGGATCCCTATTATAGTACGGCACCTAATATTTAGGGTACCCCCAAAAAAATCAGAAATTTGACAGCCACCCAAGACGAGCTGCACCCTAAACAGCGCAAAGTTCGGGGACCGTCATGCCACTGACCAGGTCCGGATGAGGGACGGTGGCACCACCTGGAAGCACCTCAGCATTTGGTGGTGGGCAATCTCAACTAGAAGCTATAAAAACCCAAGGGCCCATACTTCAGAACCCTGTTTAAGCGAGGTAAGGGACCATGTTAAGGGACCATGCAGCTACCCTTAGACACCCCCCACCCCATGAAGCCTAAGACCCTTGAAGACCCCTTGAACCCCCTCGGAGGCCTTTGTTCTGACTTGGGAGAAGCTGGGTGCGACACAAAGTCGCCCTGGAAGCAGCCCAGCTGGCAGTTGCTGGTGACCTGGGCAGAGGCTGTAAACTTGCAAAAGCTTCTGGGTTAGAGCGCATGTGGGTACCACTGCAGGGGAATCCAGGCCTCAGAGTTACTGATGCCTGCGGTATAAAAATAACAAATAATAGCAGTAATAATAAGAATAACAATAACAATAACAACAATAATAATAATAGTAATAGTCGTAGTAGTAATTACAATAATAATAATAATAATAATAATAATAATAATAATAATAATAATAATAATAATAATAATAATAATAATAATAATAATAATAATAATAATAATAATAATAATAATAATAATAATAGTAATAATAATAGTAATCCGCCGACCCCAGCAACAGCGGGGCGGCGTCAGTGAAGACCCTCTGTTTGTTTCTCCCCGCCACACCCCACCGATTAGAAACCCACCCCTCCCCCAACCCCTCCCCCCCAAAACCCCCCCCCCCCCCCTGCCCTACCCCACCCGCTGCCGACCCCCCCCTCCGCCTTTACCCTCCCTCGATGAGGCAATGATTTAAAGGCTCCAGCACACGCCCGCCCTCCCC